>RCUC01087561.1:0-45938 GCA_003697995.1 Taxidea taxus jeffersonii | reverse complement strand
TCATGTGTCTGTTGGCCATCTGGATGTCTTCTTTGCAGAAATGTCTGCTCATGTCCTCTGCCCATTTCTTCATTGGATTCTTTGTTCTTTGGGTGTTGAGTTTGCTAAGCTCTTTATAGATTTTGGATACTAGCCATTTATCTGATATGTCGTTTGCAAATATCTTCTCCCATTCTGTCAGTTGTCTTTTGGTTTTGTTGACTGTTTCCTTTGCTGTGCAAAAGCTTTTGATCTTGATGAAGTCCCAATAGTTCATTTTTTCCCCTTGCTTCCCTTGCCTTTGGCATTGTTCCTAGGAAGAAGTTGCTGTGGCTGAGGTCGAAGAGGTTGCTGCCTGTGTTCTCCTCAAGGATTTTGATGGATTCCTGTCTCACATTGAGGTCTTTCATCCATTTTGAGTCTATTTTCGTGTATGGTGTAAGGAAATGGTCCAGTTTCATTCTTCTGCATGTGGCTGTCCAATTTTCCCAACACCTTTTGTTGAAGAGACTGTCTTTTCCAGCAGACATTCTTTCCTGCTTTGTTGAAGATTAGTTGACCATAGAGTTGAGGGTCCATTTCTGGGCTTTCTATTCTGTTCCATTGATCTATGTGCCTGTTTTTGTGCCAGTACCATACTGTCTTGATGATGACAGCTTTGTAATAGAGCTTGAAGTCTGGGATTGTGATGCCACCAACTTTTGTTTTCTTTTTCAGTGTTCCTCTGGCTATATGGTTTTTTTTGTTTCCATATAAATTTTAGGATTATTTATTCTATTTCTTTGAAAAAAATTGATGGTATTTTGATAGTGATTGCATTAAATGTATAGATTGCTTTAGGTGGCATAGACATTATCACAATATTTGTTCTTCCAATCCATGAGCATGGAACATTTTTCCATTTCTTTGTGTCTTCTTCAATTTCTTTCATGAGTACTCTATAGTTCTCTGAGTACAGATTCTTTGCCTCTTTGCTTAGATTTATTCCTAGGTATCTTATGGTTTTGGGTGCAAGTGTAAATGGGATAGACTCCTTAATTTCTCTTTCTTCTGTCTTGCTGTTGGTGTATAGAAATGCAACTGATTTCTATGTATTGGTTTTATATCCTGACATTTTACTGAATTTCTCTATGAGTTGTAGCAATTTTGGAGTGGAGTCTTTTGGGTTTTTCACATAAAGTATCATATCATCTGTGGAGTGAGAGTTTGACTTCTTCTTTGCTGATTCAGATACCTTTTGTTTCTTTTTGTTGTCTGATTGCTGAGGCTAGGACTTCTAGTACTATGTTGAATAGCAGTGGTGATAGTGGACAGCCTTGCCATGTTTCTGACCTTAGGGGAAAAGCTTTCAGTTTTCCCCATTGAGAATGATATTCACTGTGGGTTTTTCATAGATGGATTTTATGATATTGAGGTATGTGCCTTCTATTCCTACACTTTGAAAAGTTTTGGTCAGGAATGGATGGTGTACTTTGTCAAATGCTTTTTCAGCATCTATTGAGAACATCATATGGTTCTTGTTCTTTCTTTTATTAATGTATTGTATCACATTGATTGATTTGTGGATGTTCAACCAACCTTGCAGCCCAGGAATAAATTCCACTTGGTCATGGTGAATAATCCTTTTAATGTACCATTGGATCTTATTGGCTAGGGTTTTGGTGAGAATTTTTGCAACCATATTCATCAAGGATATTGGTCTGTAATTCTCCTTTTTGATGGGTTTTTTGTCTGGTTTGGGGGTCAAAGTAATGCTGGGCTCATAAAATGAGTTTGGAAGTTTTCCTTCCATTTCTGTTTTTTGGAACAGTTTCAGGAGAATAGGTATTAATTCTTCTTAAAATGTTTGGTAGAATTCCCCTGGGAAGCCTTCTTGCCCTGGGCTCTGTTTTTTTGGGAGATTTTTGATGATTGCTTCAATCTCCTTATTGTTATGGGTCTGTTCAGGTTTTCTCTTTCTTTCTGGCTCAGTTGTGGCAGTTTATAAGTCTCTAGGAAAGCATCCATTTCTTCCAGATTGTCAAAATTTTGACATATAGTTGCTCATAATATGTTCTTATAATTGTTTGTATTTCTTTGCTGTTGGTTGTGATCTCTCCTCTTTCATTCATAGTTTTTAAAAAAATATTTTATTTATTTATTTGACAGAGATCACAAGTAGGCAGAGAGGCAGGCAGAGAGAGAGGAGGAAGCAGGCTCCCCGCAGAGCAGAGAGCCCGATGTGGGGCTCGATTCCAGGACCCTGGGATCATGACCTGAGCCGAAGGTAGAGGCTTTAACCCACTGAGCCACCCAGGTACCCCCATAGTTTTTTTTATTTGGCCCTTTCTCTTTTCCTTTTGATAAGTCTGGCCAGGGATTTATCAATCTTATAAATTCTTTCAAAGAACCAGCTCCTAGTTTCATTGATCTGTTTTACTATTTTGGTGGTTTCTATTTCATTGATTTCTGCTCTGATCTTTATGATTTCTCTTCTCCTGCTGGGTTTAGGCTTTCTTTGCTGTTCTTTCTCCAGCTCCTTTAGGTGTAGGGTTAGGTTGTGTACTTGAGACCTTTCTTGTTTCTTGAGTAAGGCATGTATTGCTATATACTTTACTCTCAGGATGGCTTTTGCTATGTCCCACAGATTTTGAACGGTTGTGTTTTCATTTTTATTTGTTTCCATGAATTTTTAAAATAGTTCTTCTTTAATTTCCTGGTTGACCCATTCATACTTTAGTAGGATGCTCTTTAACCTCCAGGTATTTGAATTCTTTCCAACTTTCCTCTTGTGGTTGAGTTCTAATTTCAAAGGAGTGTGAAAATATGCAGGGAATGATCCCAATCTTGTGGTACTGGTTGAGACCTGATTTGTGACCCAGGATGTGATCTATTCTGGAGAATGTTCCATGTGCACTAGAGAAGAATGTGTATTCTGTTGCTTTGGGATGGAATGTTCTAAATATATCTGTGATGTCCATCTGGTCCAGTGTGTCATTTAAAGCCTTTATCTCCTTGTTGATCTTTTGCTTGGATGATCTGTCCATTTCAGTGAGGTGATGTTAAAGTCCCCTACTATTATTGTATTATTGTTAATGTGTTTCTTTGATTTTGTTATTAACTAGTTTATATAGTTGGCTGCTCCCACATTAGGGACATAGATATTTAAAATTGTTAGACCTTCTTGTTGGACAGACCCTTTAAGTATGATATAGTGTCCTTCCTCATCTCTTATTACAGTCTTTGTCTTAAAATCTAATTTATCTGATATAAGAATTGCTACCCCAACTTTCTTTTGATGTCCATTAGCATGGTAAATTGTTTTCCACCCCTTCACTTTAAATCTGGAGGTGTCTTTAGGTCTAAAATGAGTTTCTTGTAGAAAAAGCATATCGATTGGTCTTGTTTTTTTTTTTTTTTTAAGATTTTATTTATTTGACAGACAAAGATCACGAGTAGGCAGAGAGGCAGGCAGAGAGATAGAGGAGGAAGCAGGCTCCCCAGCAAGCAGAGAGCCTGATGTGGGGCTCGATCCCAGGACCCTGGGATCATGACCCATGCCGAAGGCAGAGGCTTTAACCCACTGAGCCACCCAGGCGCCCCATTGGTTTTTTTTGTTTGTTTGTTTGTTTTTTTATCCATTCTGATACCCTGTGTGTTTTGGGCATTTAGCCCATTTACATTCAGGGTAACTATTGAAAGATATGAATTTAGTGCCATTGTATTGCCTGTAAGGTTACTGTTACTGTATATTGCTTCTGTTCCTTTCTGGTATGTTACTTTTAGGCTCTCTCTTTGCTTAGAGGGCCACTTTCAGTATTTCCTGTAGGGCTGGTTTGGTGTTTGCAAATTCTTTTAGTTTTTGTTTGTCCTGGATGCTTTTTATCTCTCCTTCTATTTTCAGTGGCAGCGTTGCTGGATATAGTATTCTTGGCTGCATATTTTTCTCATTTAGTGCTCTGAATATTTCATGCCAGTCCTTTCTGGCCTGCCAGGTATCTGTGGATAGGCCTGCCGCCAAGCTAATATTTTTATCATTTTATGTTACAGACCTCTTGTCCCGAGCTGCTTTCAGGATTTTCTCTTTGTCAGTGAGACTTGTAAGTTTTACTATTAGATGATGGGGTGTGGACCTATTTTTGTTGATTTTAGGGGGGTTCCCTGTGCCTCCTGGATTTTGATGCTTATTCCCTTCGCCAAATTAGGGAAATTCTATGCTATAATTTGATCCACTATATCTTCTGCCCCTCTCACTCTTTCTTCTTCTTCTGGGATTCCAATTAATCTAATATTGTTTCATCTTATGGTATCACTGATCTCTCAAATTCTCCCCTTGTGGCCCAGTAGTTGTTTATCTCTCTTTTTCTCAGCTTTTTTATTCTCCATCATTTGGTCTTCTGTATCACTAATATTCTCTTCTGCCTCATTTATCCTAGCAATAAGAGCCTCCATTTTTTATTGCACCATATTAATAGCTTTTTTAAAATTTCAACTTGGTTTGATTTTAGTACGTTTATTTCTCCAGAAAGTGCTTTTATTTCTCCAGAAAATGATTCTCTAGTGTCTCCCATTTTTTTTTTTTAGCCCAGTTAGTACCTTGATAATTGTCATTCTGAACTCTAGTTCTGACATCTTGCTAATGCCCATATTGGCTAGGTCCCTAATCGTTGGCACAACCTCTTGTTCTCTTTTTTTTGTAGTGAGTTTTTCTGCCTTGTCATCTTATCCAGATAAGGATAGACAAATGAGAGAACAAACTACTAAAAGGGTAACAATGACCCCAGAGAGATATAAACTAGCCAAATTGGATGAGACCTGAAACCAGGGTGAGAAGAAAGGAGAAAAAAATATATATATACATATATATGTATATATGTGTGTATATATATAGATAGATAGATATAGATATAGACTGGTCAATAGAACAGAGCTTGCTTTTGGGTGTATTTTGGTCTGTTAGAAGAAACTACCTCCCAAAATTTTAAAGAAAGAAAAATTTTAAAGAAAGAAAAATCTTTAAAGAAAGAAAAATGTATACAAAAAATAAGGTTAAATACAGTGAAGGGATAGACTACAACTATAAGAATGAAAATTAAGAAAGATTTTTAAAAAGGTATTAATAAGATAAAATAGTTTAAAATGTTAAAATAGGAAAGAAGAAAATTAAAAAAAATAGAATAAGAAAAATACAGGACTTAAAAAAATTAACTTTGAAAGACTAAAGAATCTTGAGAAAAAAGCTCTGAATTCTATGTGCTGCTTTCCCCGAGCTCTGGAGCTGTGCAGTTCTCATTGATTGATAAACTTGGTCTTGGCTGGATGTTCTTGCTAATATTGTGGGAGAGGGGCCTGTTGCAGTGATTCTCAAATGTCTTTGCCCGAGGTGGAATTGCACCGCCCTTGCCAGGGGCCGGGCTAAGTAATCTGCTTGGGTTCACTCTCAGGACCTTTTATTCTCTGAATGCTTTCTGTAGAGCTCTGGAGGACAGGAATGAAGATGGCAGCTCCCAATCCCCTGCCCCGAGGAGCCAGGATTTCAGGCCCCACTCCTCAGTGTGCCCTCAGAGAAAAGCACTCAACCCCTCCTGTCTCCCTGGTCTCTGGCTGTGCTCTGAGCTCACCCAGCCTGTGACTGAGCATTTCTATCCCAGGCACACAGCCCTGTTTGGAGTCTCCAAACCCAGCAGATTCCTTCCATGAACTTCCATGCTGCTCCTCCCGAAGGAGGAAGGTGAGTCTATCCTGGAACTGCCACTTGTGGGATCCCTGCTCGAAGAGCAGTGGTCTGACTGTGCTTCGGATCACAGTTTAAGGTAACCCAAAGCTGAGAGTCCACTGCTTGGCCCCGTCTCTGCAGTTGGCTTCCCCACCCTGACACATGAGAGCCCTGCTGCACTCAGGCACCCCTGGACTTTCTGTGACCCCGCAGGACCTACCTGAGAGCACACGGTCCCTGCAAGGGCTCCAGCCCCTCCTTAGCCTCTGGAGCGATGTCCCTCAGTGGAGCCAACTTCAGAAAGTCCTGATTGTGCTCTGCTGCTCACCGGGAGCCCCCCCACCCCACCCATCTGGCGGTCTATCTTCCTGTATATCACCTCGGATTCACTTCTCCGTACATCCTACCTTCCAGAACGTGGTCAACTTTCTGTTCCTAGAATTGCCGCTCTTCTTCATTTCGATGTCCTGCTGAGTTTGCAGGTGTTCAGGATGGTTAGACAAGTGTCCAACTGAACTCCTGGACCTGGTGATATTGAGGTCTCCTGCTCTTCTGCCATCATGCTCCTTCCCTCCATAATAGATCTTTAAAAAGTTGCCTGGAGGAGAGGAGCCATGCCCACTGTGATTTGCTGGGGCTAAACCTGGAAACATTGGTCTGAGAGGTGCAGCTATGCTGACTTTCGGCTGGGCTGGTCCCACCTCATGGAGGTCCTTGTGGTGGCGACAGAAGGTAGACGTCTAGATTTCCGTGTGAGGCACAGATCTCAATGAGTGTTTCCAGTTTTAAATCCAGCCCAGCTCTTCCGTCATGCGCCGGTCTGTAAACAGTGGAGTAGGTCTTTCTTCAGAAAATATAGCACAGGCAACCTCAGGCCTTCACTAACTGGTGACATAGCTAAGATAAAACTTCTGTGTTTTTAAGTACAGTCTCCATAACTTTGTAACTCAAAGTTGTTTCAGTAAATAAACATCTTCCTTCAAGGTTATTTTAGTCCTTTTTAAAATGAAATAAACCATAGTATGTAGAGAAAACATAAACAATTTAATTTACTATGCTCGGATTTAAAAAAAAAATCAGTTTTTCTCATTTCCCCCCAAATTTGCAATTTATGAACTTTGGACAAAATACACGACTGCCTGGAAATTAATCAAGTTGTAATAGTTATTAACAAAAAGTGATCTTTGTTAATATCATAGAGGAGAAGTTTAGATGAGAGGTGACCACAAAATAATGATATTTGTTTTTGGGTTCAAACTGGGAAATCTGAATGAGTTCTCATTTCTAAGTAACTCTTCTTAGAAACCAATATGATCAGTTAATTATTAGCATTTCTTAGGATGATGCTTTTTTTTTTTCCCCAAAGTCAGTTTAGAACAAATCATATTATTCTTCTTGGAAAGTTTATAACTGCACACACACATCTTGTCATAATTCATGCTGGATAAAGAACAATTTTCAGGTGTAGGAAAACCCATGTTTGGTTTTCGAGCAAAATGGAATTTTCCCTCCTTCCTCCTTTCTCAGGGACGTGGCTCTCTCGCACCTCCTCTGGGTGAGAGTCCTCGACTTCAGGAAGCCTCCAGCCTGTGGGAAGGTTGAGGAAGATACCCGTGAGGTGCAGCAGGTGCTGGGAAGCAGAGGCTGAGCAGCAGGCGGCCGTGGGAAGGGGCAGGGGAGGAATGCACAGAGCCCTGGCTGCCATGGACAGCCCCACCCCACACCTCCCTCAGCCGCTGCCTGCACGTCCCACCCCCAGAACCCTGGGATCCTGAAATGGTCACGGCGTTCTCTTCAAGTGCCCTCACTGGCTGCTCTTCCCAATCTCTGGGTTTGATTTTGGCTCATACCGAGCTCCCTGTGGACACTTCCCGGTGAACACCTCCCCACAGACAGCTCTGGGGGCACTTCCTGGGGCAGCCTCACTCTGCTGGGCACCTGCAGCGGCTGGGGCTCGGGGTCTGAGCCTGTCCTCTGCATTTTCATACACACACCCGACGTGGCTCCAAGAGCCTCTCTTGTGCCTTCCCTTCGGGGCGTGAAGAACTCTGAGTGTGACATGTGGCCTCTGGGATGTATACCCAGAAGTGGGCCTACTGGTAATTCTATTTTTAATTTTCTGAGGGATTTCACACTTTCCCCCTTTCTGGCTGACCCCTGACACGCTCAGCCCCAGAGAGCAAGGGCGCCAATTTCTCTGCATCTTCACCAACACTTACTTAAGGAGACCAGTCGGCCCAGCCGTGTCCAGTGATGTCTCCCTGTGGTTTGCATTTCCCTGACAGCGGGGGATGCTAAGTCCCTTCTTGCAGACTCGCTGACCATTTGTATTTCTTTGGAGAAATTTCTATTCATGTCCTTGGCCTGTTTTCTTTCTCTTTTCTTTTTAGAGTACTTTATGTAATTCCTCCTGTAATTCTTTGGGAATTCTTTATAAGAGCAAGAGTTCTTTATATAATGTGCCTATTAATCCTGTGTGGCGACTGGGCTTGGAACTATTCTTTCCTGTCCCATAGGTTGCCATTGCAACCCACTGATGTTTCCCTTTGTTGTCAGAAGCTCCTCAGTCCCAAGTGGTCCCTCTTGTTTCTTTTGCTTTTGTGGCCTGTGCTCTTGAAGTCATATTAACACTGCGATCGATGGCAACAAGCTTTTCTCGTGTAATTTCTTCCTGGAGTCTCACAGTTTCAGGTCTTACGTTTGCCTTTAATCCACTTTGAGTTGATTTTTGTGTGTGATGCAATGTAAGGGCCTGATTTCATTCCTTCATGTGTGGATGTCCGGCTTTCCTAGGACCATCTGTTGAAGAGACCAAGACAGTGTGGTCCTGGCACGAAGACAGACACACAGACCAAGGGAACAGCACGGAGAGCCCAGAAATAACTCACACATATGCAGCCAACAGATCCGATCAGTGACCCAAGAATACATGACGGGGAAAGGATGGTCTTGTACTTTTCTTTTAGGAAGTAAAGTTCTGTGCTCATTCTAGATGTGGCTTAAAATGCAGGCTTTTACTTGAGTATTTAGAGACCTGAAGTAAGCAGTAGTTATCTGGGGAATCATGCCCGTGCTTTCTCTCTAAGTGGCCCACATTTTATCTTTAAATTTATGATTATGTACAAGGTCAAAGATTTTACTAAGGGTTTATTACACGTATAAACTTCTAGAACTAACAGGCAGAGGAAGTAGCGGAAAATACAACTGATTCTTTGGGACAGACATTGATCTCTAGCCTTCCGCAGACATGCGCCATCGCTGGACCTGACTTGTCATCGAGGAAGGTAGTTGTTCAAGTCTGTGACACCTTCAGAGACTGCCCTGTCTGTCAGCACATCACCTGGTCCTCAGCCTTGCTTCGAGGGCCTGTTGTGAAAGGCCTCAATGAGAGCCTCTACCCACCCACAGTGGGTTTGTAAAGGATTAGGTTGGATAATCCACAGATGCTCTTGAGCCCAGGGTCAGGTCCCATGAGAGCGACCCCTTCCTGTCGTGCTTCGTGTGTGTTATTCTTCTGTGAGTGGACACGGGGTATGACTTGTGCAGTAGGAACTGGACACTTGTGCATGGAGCTCGGTCTAACAAGTGGGCTTCGATCGCAAGTCACCACTGGAGTAGACTAAGCCTCAAATCTGTAGACTGAACTGATCTAATCATTTACATTTGCTAAACTGAGAGGGGCTCCCATTACAGCTCCCAGTCAGCTGGGAGGGCCATGGAACAGAGCCCGGCTTCCCTACCCTCCTCGGGAGAGAAGGCTGCTGATCGGCTCTCAGTTAGAGCATGGCTACATCCACATGTGGCTCTGGCTCAGCGTCCTGAGCTACAGCCCTTCTCTGGGGAACAGCGGTGTAAGAAGTTGTCAGCTTTGGGGACTGCCTGAGGAGGGCACGTCAAGGGTCAAAGGCCATGTTGGCTGTGGGGAGAGGTTCGTTGTGAAGCTTTGCTGGGTTATCTGTGTAGTCAGTGAGGACCCGTAACGAGGCTTCTAATTATTCCTGTTTACAAGGAAACAGAGGTCGATGGAAATTAGGAAATGTGTCATGCCGCACACCTGTGGGCACAGAGCTGGGACTCAGACCCCAGCAGGCAGGCTCACAGGGTGCACCGCACCCACGAGCAATCACAGACCTCATGGTCCACGTGCCTGGTGAGATGGATCCTGCAGCCCGTGGAGTGGAGCAAAGATGTGGGCCGCTGGGGTGGAACACTGACCCCAATTCTCCTTCCTCCTGAAGCGCAAGGGTCTCAGGGTCCAAGAGAGAAGGCAAAGCTCGGGGGAAGCCCTCTTGCCAGTCCACTAACTTCTCACAGATTCTGTATGCCTGGAGCCCACCCTGCTGGTCACCCCACCTCACTCAGCCCTGTTAGCCCACATGGCGGGCGCCTCCCCTGCCTAACCACAGCCTTGTTTTCAAGCACCTTCATGCTAAACTCAACTCGGAGGCATCCGGCCACAGTAGAAGGCTGCCTTCCCACAACACCTGGCTGGGGTGGGTAGGTCTGGGGCGAGCTCAAGTGGGAGAGGAGGAGGATGAGGAGCAGGGGCTGGAAGTTTGCATCGTGGCCTTCACCGTGAGTGTCTCAGGCAGAATGAAACCACCACCGTGTGGGTGAGCCTCCTTCAGGTACGACGGGAGCGGGAAAACAGTGAGAAGTGCACTCGTCAAATGTTAAAACCAGCATATTTTTTAAAAAGGGAAAAGCAGCTGTGAGCGTGTGCCAGGAAGTGACCCTTCTCACATGAGTCCTTGTACTTTCTCAGGCCCGCAGCCTCTGCTCAGGGCAGGTGAATGCCATGCACGGCACCAGCTGCTGAGCGCTCGGGGACAAGGGTCATGCAGGAAGGACTCACACTTTCACAGGACTTATGGTCGATGAGGAAAGAGAAGGTCCTGAGAAAACCACGGCACAGCCATGCACACGGGTGTGTGTACACACACCTGTGCACAACCTGTGCACACATGCATGACTCCCATCTGTGCACACAGTGTGCACACATGCAAGCATACCTGTGCACACACCCATGCACACCCACGCACACATCTGTGCACAAAGCCCTCATACACTCACACTCACACTGTGCACAACCCACTCACGCACACCTGTGCAAAAGCCACATCTGGGCATACACCCCCACTCACAGTGGTGCACACAGGCACACTCACATGCACACACTCACATCTGTGTGCACATGCGCACACCAATGCACCCACGTGCACACACAGCTAGAACTTAAGGGGAGCGAGTTGATGAGAAACTACAAGTGGGTCTAACTGAGCCAGAGAGGCCAGGGGTCCTGGGAGGAGCAGGCCCTCGTCTGCTCCTCCCACTGGAGGGAACATTGGATGCAGCAGGACAGAGAGTGTCCTGGTCAGCTTGGCTGCTGATGGGGTGGTGTAGACGACAGACCCTTCTTTCCCTCCGTCTGGAGGCTGGGGTCCCAGGTCACCGTGTCCACAGGTGGGTTTCAGTCTGAAGCCTCTTCTCTTGGCTCGTCGGTGGCTGACTCCCCACTGGGTGCTCGTGTGGCTGCTTGGCAGGTGGGGGCCCAAGGGAAGCTCTGGGGGTCTCCTCTGATGAGAGCACTGACCCCATCATGCAGGTTGTCTTGTGAACTCACCCAGCCCTGATTAACCCGAAGGCTCACCTCCAAACACCATCACGTGGGGCCAGGGCTTTGACAAATGAATTTTGGTGACACAGACATTCAGTCCCTAAAGAGAATGAGGAGAAAGAGTCCAGGCAGGAAGCGGCCCTTGCAAAGTCTCTGCAGCAAGAGGGAGCAGGTTCGGTGTGAGCAGGGGCAGATGCCAGCATGGCTGAGCACAGAAGGGAGGGAGGCAGGCTGGGGAGGCAGCACGCAGGGCCAGGTTTGGGCCCCTGGGCTGTGTGGCCCCTGGAAGGTTGAATGGATTCTACTCTGAGGGAAGCAGGGAGCCATGCAGGGGTGCCCACGGGGCAGGGGAGGGCCCTCCGGCTGCTGCATGTTTGGGAAGCAGTGCAGCGGGAAGACCAAACAGATGGGAGGGAACCAAGGCCATGGGATGTGGTGTGTGTCTGGGGCGAGAGTGGGGGGTCGTCGGATGGGAGGGCGTCCTGGGGATGATTCTGTGGGGTAGCAGCTGACTAGGGCGTGGGCAGGTCGCCACGAGGTAGAGCATGTCCTGGGCGTCTGGGCTCTCTGCTTAGTGGCAGGAGCTAGTCTGGGCTTCACCCTGTGTCCCGCATCCAGAGCGGCTAATGGGAGGCGCCCCCACCGTATTCGCTGAATGGTAAATGGGACGTGAGTAACAGAGGGGAGCAGTTTGGCAGAAGAATATCCCAGGAGATTGCTCTTGGGCACTTGAGGTAAGTGTCTGCAGGGCCCTTCTGAGTGGAGGTGCTGGCAATGGGCAGAGCTCAGAGGGAGGTGTGGGTGGAAAGGAGATAGCAGGGTCCCCGACCCACAGAGAGTCTCTGGCAGAGTGGGGTCCCGGATTAGCCCAGAAGGAGCATAGAGTAAAGAGAGCGGGTGCAGGCCAGACATGAGGAACCCCTGTTTCTCTGGTTTTGGCAGAAAGTAAGGATGTGGGACGGGTTCTTGGTAGGAGAGGCAGGAGGAAAACCAGGGAGGTGAGATGAGGGCTACAGCAGGTGCACGGCAGGAAGGTGAACACTGTTGGCAGGCCACAGGCACGAGGCTGGCGGTGGCCCACTGTGCTTGGCGCACTGGCTGTGACCATGCCTGGAAAGGGAGAGGAGAGGCCAGCTGGCAGCCCTGGGTCGGACTGTGTTCAGAGGGACAGAGGTCTGCTGTCGGACCTGGTTCCAGCTCAGGTGCAAGGAAGTCACGGTCACCAGTGGGGGATGCATCCCGTCTGTACAGTTAGCGTGCGCACAAGAAAGCCCGTCCTCGGCAGGTGCACTTGCTTTCTCTGTGACGGAGCGAAGACAGGTGCTGGTAGGCAGGCTTGCTTGGTGTTTCCATCCCTCTTGCTTTTACAGGACGTGAGATGAAGCACTGCTGCCCCAGACACTGACACGAGATGTCATATCCAGAACGCTACCAGGTGATGGGAGCTGAGCCGCTGGTAACCTGTGGGCCACAGAGAGACAGGGAAACGCCGCACCGGTGAGCTATCGTCCAGCCCACTTAGCGTCCCTACGGTCCACACTATCATCTCCAGATCCCAAGTGACGCCTGAATCAGTGAACCCAGTGTACTGAGCGCTGCTGGGGGATGGGCTGGGTGGGGGTGGGTACCCAGAAGGACACTTGTGGTGAGCCCCGGGTGTTGTATGTAAGAGGAATCACTGGACTCCACTCCAGAAACCAACATGGCGCTGTGCGTTAACTAACTGAAATTTAATTTAAAAACAAACAAACAAACAAACAAACAGTGTAGAACCGATGAGGCAAGTCAGAGCCAGGCTGGGCCTCCAGTCCTGGCTCTGTCCTCAGGACGTGGTCAGCCTGTGATTGCAGGTGTCCCCACGTGCAGCCGTCATCACAAGGTGCGACCCAGGAGCTGTACTCAGACTGGCCTGTGGACTCCCAGCCTGGGCGCTGGGAGGAAAACAGAAGCATTTCAGTGGGGAGACAGAGAGCAGAAACCGAACCACACATGACCCCCATCTGCAACACCCCCAAACTCTGCACTCTCTGTGAGTGGAGATATGAACACGATTTCTGTAAGCGCTTCATCTCAGCAGATACTAGCAAGGAATAGACTGGAATTGTTTCCTGTGCTGAGCATGATGGAGTTAGCTTTCTAAGCAGAGTACTTTGTTCTTGCTCGTGTCAAATCTGTCTCTTAAACCTCAAATTCCAGAGAACATCCTGCTTGCAAGGATGTCACACTTTGCTGAGAGACGCTCTGCTCCTGTGGGCTGGGAGTGTCTGTCAACATGGATCCACATGGCCCCAGTGTCTTCTCACTGGTCCTAAATTCCCGCTGGTGGCTTCTGCATGGATGTTTTTCTGCCACAGGAAGGTCTGACTACAACAGGAAAATGGACAGAGAATCAGGTGGAGATAAGCATCAGCCAGTCTGGGAGCTCCAGCCCTACCTGCCCCATGCTTGCACCTGCTGGCCCCACCTGCCCCTACACCTGCACCTGCCCCTCCCACCTGCTTCTGTGTCTATCCGTGGAGGCTGAGACACCAATGTGCATTCACTGCAGATGCTCTGGGCTGAGTTTTCAGAGGCACCCATGATGGGTGCTGCTCAGAGCCAAAATGGCAGCCCTAAGGGCCATGGCCAGACTATAGGGGTCCAATCACAGCCAGACCTGCCTGCTGAGCTCCTGAAGCCTTCAGCTCAGACAGAGGTAAGGGCTTGAGGCAGTGGGGTCCCAAAGATTCCATGGAGGAGGGAGGGAGTCAGGGCCAGCCAAGAGCCATGGCCTGGAAGCTAGGCTTTCTGCTGCCTGGGCGTCTCGACTCTCTCTGAGGGGGATCCCATTCTCCTCCAAACCTCATCGGAAGATGCTCTGAGGAGCAGTGGTCCTGGCAGCCACCTGCTCTTCTCCGAGTAATGGAAGCTCTCCCTCTGGCCTCATAGAATCAATGTGAGAAGCTTTCTGGCTAACTCCCTGCAGATCACTAAAAACCACAGAGCTTGTGACCTCAAAGCTAAGTGGTGCTGAGAGGCGTTTCAGGAGAGTCTGTTGTCATTCACATTTTGCACACTTAAATGTTGGTGTCAGAATGAGCCTGGAAAGGTCTGAAAATCCCTTTCCAGGCCTTGAACAGCTCCTCCCTCAGGTGGGACTCTGGAGGGAGCCTGCCTTCTGCTGGGGCCTGGCAGTGACACGGAGGGAGTGTGCCAGGGGCTTTCTCCCCTTGGAGGCTGGGCACAGACGATGCGGTCGCACATGCTGCCATCCTGTCTGTGTGGGGCTCACGAGGCAGGGAGCCCTGGGGAGGCGCAGGCTTGGCACATGCCTATCTCTGGGTCTTCCTTTAGGCGGCATGGCCTGGCAGTGACCAGTGTCTTGTCACTCTGTCCCTGCCCCGCCCCTCACTGCTCTGCAGACACTGCTGACCGCAGAAAGGCCATGAATTTTAAGGAGCGCTGCTCTGTGCTAGTCCCCATGTGGCTTGAAGAGGTCGCTGCCTGGTGCTCAGGCTCTCACTTTCCTAACTGACCAGCGCAGCTCACAGCTGGGCACCTGGACTCTGAGCTTTGCAATGCTCTGGTGTAGAACACACCGCAGACCCAGAGCACGTGCTGTGACCCCAGCAGTTGGGTTGGGGTGACGGGCTGCACCCACCTGCTCCTTCCTTTGCTCATGAAGGACTCCGTTCTTGGCCTCTCAGACAGTAAGAATCCCACACTGGACGTGATGCCACCGCGGTCACTCAGGGATCTGCATAAGGAATCTGGATGTTCTTCTAGCCACCACGGGAGGTGTCTTCACTCTAGTATGAGGACTCCGGGCCCACGAGAAGGTGACCTGGTGGCCTCCAGGGGGAGGTCTTTGTCAGCCCTGTTGTCGGGCCCACTCACTGGAGAATGGTGGCCCCACTGGGCTGAACCACAGGTGCTCATGACAGGTCTAGGGAAGAGCCGAGAGATGTGTCTTCCACAGCCTTCCAGGTGGAGCTGGGAGGGCTGGGTGCCTTGCACCTTTCCGCTGTCTCTGTCCACCAATCAGGAGCCCTCATCTCAGAGATCGAGACCCCCCAAAGAAGGCAGCACTGGGTTTCTGAAGTTTCAAAGGGCACTGGTCTTTCCCCCAGGAAATCTGCTGCACCAGAAATGGCCTCTGGAGACTAGGACCCACTTCACGGAGGTCCCAACTATGTCCAATAGACACAGCGCTCACAGCTCTCTGGGGACAGAGCTCCGAAGGGCAAGTGAATGATCCTCTAGAAACACGACTGCACTCCAGTCAGGGTCCTCCAGCTTGTCAGATGTCTGTACATTGTGGGCCAGTAACAGCAACCCATTCCTCATGGAGAATTATTGCTCCTGGAACATTAGTCTCATGACTCCCAAGTTACCCCATGTGTAAAGGGAAGAAGAGAGACACAAAAGTAATACACTCTCCACACTGACCGCTCTCTGTGGCCTGCAGACTTGTTCCACCGTAAGCTTCTCATGCTTTCTTGTTAACAAGCTTGTGAATTCAGTGAGATTCAGAAAACAAGCCTCCTAACATGAGCCCTGGTGTACAGCAGGTGCACATCCATTTACAGAATGTGCAGTGTGCGCACACCCACCCACCCACACACAATGTGCACACATATGTGACACACACACGATGCACACACAACACACAGACATGCAACACACACCCACACACAACAGGCACACCCGGTATCCACACACAAGTACACAGTAGCCACAATACACACACACAATATGTACACACAAACATGCATACACAATTCCCTTTCTCCCTCCCTCAGTCCTCGCAGGAAAGCTGCAAAAACAGAACATGGATGACTGTTTCCCAGGTGAGGAGACTAGGGTTGCCTGAAGTCAGGAGTCAGGGCCAATCCTGGGCCCAGATTTGAACTCTCAGGCCAGGGCTCATTCTCATATACAACATCAGTTCACTAAGAAAATATCTAGTGAGGTGTCCCGTATCCACGTTACTCTGGTTCTTTTCACTCGTGTTGCTTATTCTCCTCCAAAGTTAGTCCAGCTTTCCACGTCCCCCTGTGCTGTTCTCTCCACTCAGGGTCACATTCAAGGAAGGGCATTAGTGTGTCTCCTCTGAGACTGTGTTCCCAGGATCCCAGGGGAAGACACAGTGAGAAACAGAGCTTATTCATTACCTCCTGGCATGTTCTCTTTAGTAATATTTGAAAATAGCAGTAACCGAGTCAAAACGGTTGGAGAGAGCTAAAAGGACAGGAATGAGATCATTGAACACATGATATGTTTAAAATGGAAATGTTCTATGCTTCTTAGTTAACTTTAGGAAACACTTGAAAACATCTCCATATTATGCTGGTTTCTGTGAAAAAGGTAGAAAAAAAACCTCTAAAACTAGAAATTGGATATTTTTTGTTCTAACTTGAAACTATAATGTGAGAAACTTATTCTCTGAGTTAGATAATAGTTTTGAATGCTGGAAGAATCCTTCCCCAATGTTTATGCTGTTAAAAATGGAACAACTATAGAAAATCACACTTCTGTGTTTAATCTGTATTATCGACATTTTCTCCATCACTCTGTTATCTGGTAATAAACAAAATAATACATCAAAACTTGGTTTGTAACACTTGCCAATTTCCATGGTGTAAATACTCTCACCATGACTGATTTCTGATTTCAAGCTACTGACATGATATTGTACACAGGGTTGGGAAGAGATGCATGATTGCACACTGTCTTATAGCCCTTCTGCCACATGGATACAATAGATTTAGATAACCCCAGAAGGGGTCGTAATAGCAAGATACAGAAGAATAACTGGGATGTGATGGATTTTGAATATTTATTTACTTTGTTCTTAATATGATTTGCTTGATAGTAAGTTATATAATTTAGTTTTGAATAAGGGTTATGTTTAACAAATGGATTTCAAGATTCCTGAAAGCTTATCGGTCTTGCAAGCTGGCTCCATGACAGGGTCTCCATGTGTCTATTCTATGCTGGAGGTTGGATTTGTGGCACATGTCCTTAGCATGGTGAAGGCAGGTAAGGAAGACCCACCATCCTTTCCCGACTGAGCACACTCCTGCTTTCTCCTGGTCTCCACTTGCCAAAGCAGATCAGCCAAGCAGCCTGAAGTCAACAGGACCATGATGCATAGTTCACCCAGAAGGGAGCCATGGCAAGATATGAAGGAGAGGAGGAGTTTTGAACAAATAATATAATATCCTAAAATTTTGATTGACTATTTAGCTGGGTATAAAATTTTCAGTTGACAGTAATTTGACCACAACATTTGGACTCATGGTTCCATTGTCTCTTAACATCAATTTTTGATGAGAAAGTCATTCTTATCTAATGGTTCTGAAAGTAATTCCCTTTCATTCTAGTGCTTCTTAAAATAGTTTCTTTATTCCTGATCTGCATTTTCACTATGACTGGCTTAAATATGGGTTTTTCCCTGCTCAATACTTGAAGGCTATGGTTTTCATCAAATCTGGAGACTTATCAGTTGTTGGCTTTTTATACATTGCAGCTGCATTATTCATTCCACTTTTTTCTTCTGGAATTCCTCTTAAGATTTGAGCATGAACTATCTGCCTTTCTATGCTGAGTTTTGCTTGAATTTCACAGTTCTGGCTTATATTCTTTGATTGCATCTATTGTAGAACTGATAAATTGGTTAAAATTCCAATTTATTTGACTATTACTCATTTTCAACATTTGTTATTGTTTCATTTCTTTCTTGTTTCATTTTTAAAGATTTTATTTATTCATGAGAGAGAGAAAGAGAGGGAGACTGGGTACAAGTGAAGGAGGGAGGCAGAGGGAGAGGGAGAAGCAAATTTTCACTGAGAAGGGAGCCCAATGTGGGGCTAGATCCCAGGATCCAGAAATCATGACCCAAGTTGAAGGCAGATGCTTAACCAGCTAAGCCACCCAGGCACCTCTCTTGTTTAATTTTTAATGAATATTATATGACTTCATGTATCTTTCTGAGCACCCTAAATGAAATTATTTTAAAGTACTCTAAGTTTCTTTTTAATAGGAGGACTTTTCACCTAGAGTAAATCATTGTTGCTATTATTGATTTTGGGTGTTATATTTCTTTTTTAATTGAAATATGATTAACATGCAATGTTGTATTAGTTTCAGGTGTACGACATATTGATTTGGTAATTCCATACATTACTCAATGCTGATGATTATCTGCCACCATACGATATTATTACAATAACATAGTCATCATCTATCACCATATAATGTGATTATAAAATTATTGACAATATTTCCTATGCTGTACTTTTCCTCTCTGTGATTTATTTACTTTATAACTGGAAGCTTGTGCCACTTGTGGGCTGTGTTTCTAAGCCTTCATATTACATGTTCTGAATTTGGGGTCAGGAGAGAATCTCCTTTTTGATTGATTTTGTTGTTGTTGCTTTATTATTTTTCTCTCCTTCTATATTTACCCTTCTGGCCATTCCATTGTTGCTTTGGACCCTCAGTCCAGAGCCAAGTTTGTAAATGGTGATGGTTCAGGGTTTCAGCCATGAGGTGATATCAAGACTACAACAGCTCTAATCCCCATGCTAGTGAGCGGTGTTACTGAGTTATTGGCTTTCAGGCTTCACTATGTCTTCCTCTGTCTTTGCACATTTTATGCCCCTTGCTGTGGCCTTGGGCAGTACTCAGCAATGTTATTATGTTGAGGCTTATAGCACAAGTGGGGATGACCCCATTCTACCCCCTGGCTTTGACATTTAGCCCAATTCTGATTGCTGCATCTCACATGGTGCATTTCTAGCTCCCTTTGGCCTGTGAAAGTCAAATTCTTGGCAGCTTTCCTGGCCCCTGAGCCTAGGGCCCAAGAGACCCAGCGTTTCAACCCTGTGCACTGCTCAGCATTTCTGCTGTTTCTGGTTCACAAAGTGAGATTTATCTTGCTTCTGAGTCTTGAACTGTCTTTCCTTTTTTTTTTCTTTTATATTTCATCTATTATTGCTATGATTTTGGAGCAAAGGGGATGCACCAAAGCATGAACATGCCATGCCAACCCGACAGAAAGTGAGGCCATTTGATCTTTGCTGCTAGCTGGGCTGGATGAGTCTTGTGTCTAGAGATTAATCTTTGTTGAGATGCGAGAGTAAAACCAAAGTCTGTGAAACCAGCTTGGATGCACTTGACTCAAAGCTGAACATCTCACGATATGTTAGGGAAACTGGTGGCAAACAAGGCTTTGAAGAGACAGGCTGCAGTGGCTATCTGTTTACAAACCACAAGGAACTCCAAGGAATTAAGGAGAAAGTGCCTTAATTCCATCTCTGTAATCATTTGAAAAGAGAGCAGATGAGCATCGTGATGTTTAAAAATAATTATCCCTATCCCTTTATGCATCTCCATAAATAAAGGAAAAATACTCAGTCCACAGAATTACAGAAATCTCCATTTTACAAGAACTGGCAATGAGGGCTTTACTAGATTCCTTAATCACCCTGTTCAATCTCTCCGGGACAAGAGGGAGTAACAACAGAAGTGGGTGTGATGCAGGGGTTGGGAGAGGTCACCCTGTCATTGTGAGTCTGGGGCCACAGTCAGGGAAGGGAGGCAGAGCCCATGGACCAAAGCACTGATGAAGGAGATTTCAACATGTCCAAAGAGAAGACAGAGAGGTATGACCCCGCACCTGACACTGCACCAGGGAAAGTCACAATAAAACACAATTTGATTGTGTTATCATAAATTAATCCACCAAGAAAAAGAAAAAAAATGTGCCAAAAAAGTCAGAATCTCCCTGCTAAGGTCACCAGTGAAGAGGACACAGAAATTAATAGAGATAAGGTTATGACCCTTAAAAAAAGAAGGTGCTATAAATTCTGTGACTGTGTCAGGGACAGAGAGCCCTTGACCGGCTGAGGCCTCAGAAAATCCCAAGCAAGGGAGCTTTGTTCCAGATGCTCTAGGCAAGAGAGTGTCTCAGGAGTGCTCAGGTGTCCTGCATGGGCCATCAATGGGATGCCGATGCATGACAATGCTCCTCAATCCCTGTTGGCTTTTCTCTCCCCTTGGGAATTAATCTTCAGACATAAAAGGAAACTTACTGTTGGTAAAGATGAAGCAGAATGTTTAGAGTGAGAGGCAGTGGTCCATGGGCCCACGTGACAGCCTGCGAGTGGCCCTGGAGCTTGCTGGATCCAGAGTGGGGACATCAGAAGGCACGTGGAGCCCAGGCAAAGCACCAGACAGTTGAGAAAACACTGAGCTACTCCAACTTTCCAGAAGATTCAGAAAACGAGGCAGCTTGCCACCTACCAGTGAGTTTGATGGCAGTCATGGGCAAAATTTAAGAAGATCTAACAAAGAGTTGCTTTGTACACAGGTAGGAAAAGAAGCAGTCCCCTGGGAACAAGCCTGAGCTCACTGAGAACAAGTTTTCTTCTTGGGCAGGTTGACCAGAGGGACAGGCAGGGAAAGCTGTTGCTGTGGCTTCAGGCAGACGCTGGTGCTGACACCAGTGTCCACCTCCTGGTCTGTTTCTGCCTGGGCTTCGGGTGGACTCTCTGTCTGTCAGGACAGCTTAGGAACAGGTGCTGTCTGCCCTGAAGCCATTCAGACGCCTTCACTTCTGTCAGGTGCTCCTACGCCTGGACTATTCTGTCCCGAGCGTCCCAGATCAGGGCATGTTCCTCTGAAGACGCCGTGGTCAGGACTAAAGCTGAAAGGATTTAGCCAATTTCTGCAAGGGAGCCCCAAATGCAGGGTGCCTTGCAGCAGCCCGAGCAGCAACGCTGATGCACGAGACACCCACTGTCAACGAAGGTGCTGGCCACTTGTTTGCTCTAGTTTAATCCGCAAATGATTATGGAAACGTGACCTGACTACTTTTCTCAGGGAAACAGCATTCGTCTGAGGACAGCCAACTTAAGGACAGAACAAGGGACTGAGGATGACCTGGGCCTCATTGGTGGCCCAGGGTCATATCTGGACGGCACAAAGGTGACATTTTACTGCAGGTCCCTGGGGATCTGCAAGACACACAGAGCACCCTGCGGGACGGATGCTGGTCATGGGGAAGGCTGGTTGTGTTCACAAGAGGAAGACAGCGATGTGGCCTGTGTCCTCCATGGAGGGCTTCAACACAATGCACAACTCAGAAATTGTCAACCGGCAAGTGCACCGGGACCTGTTCTGTGTTTCTGAAGCTTCCTGTGACCTTTGTGACCTTCTCCGCTCTGCCGAGAGCACTGGCCCATTTGCCGTTTTTGTGCCGGCAAGCTTGGAGAACACAAAGACCCCAGACAAGAATTTCAGAAGCTGTCCCTCAGCTGCTCCACTGCCAAATGAAGAGCTCCCCAGAGTCCGTGGGGAGGGAGAAAGTAAGAGGGGGCTCTGGGGCTGGGCCTGCAGACCCTTTCCCACACCCTCCTCATGAAGCGGAGCAAGATGGGCACCAGGCCCCGTCCCAGGGACTCCCCATTCCCGTGCGCTGCGGGCAGCCGTGGAAGACTCCAAGGCCTGGGGGCCAGGCAGGCTCTCTGCACAGCCGCGGGGGCTCAGTGTCGGACGGCGAGGAGACTCTGGGCTTCAGCAGGCTGTAAGGCACAGCCCCCGGATGAAGGTGGCTGAATTTACATTACAGGAGCACACACGGAGAGGAGGTCTCGCCCGGCTGGTCTGACAACCGCCGGTTTGCAGGATGTGTGTGAGACGTGCTGTGTGGGGACCCGAGCCCTGTGCCCCGTGCTGGAGGGCTTCTCTATCTCCCGTGGCCTCTGACATGGTGTCTTCATTGGAGGGCCTGAGCTGAAGATTGCAGGGCAAGCAGCTTATTTCTGAGGAGCAAGTAACCCTGCAGGGGAGTGGAGCAGAGTCGGGCGGGGAGGGTGCCCCATGAGGGGCAAGTCATCACCTCTGCAGCTCCCAAGGGGAGCGAAGGTTAATCCAGGGGGAACCCCTCTGAGTCTGTGAGTGGAGGCAGAGCCCGGGAAGGCGCCATGCCCTAATGCACATGGGCCCCCCTGCATGGCCAGTAGGGAGCAGAGGGCATGTGGCCAGGAACCACGAGCATCTTCTCTGCTGCAGGGGGCTGCTGCTTCCAGGTGGGTCCTGGGTGTCCACAGCTTGTGGGCATCTATGCTGAGCAGGGGTGGCTGCGTGGCTGCCCCATCTGGAGTGGAACTTCTCCTTTGTGCCTGGCACTTCCTCCCAGGGGCCCTACTAGGTCACCCGGTGATGCCCACCAGCCGTGAAGAGCGTTCCCTCGGTCACTGTTCTAGCGGATTCAGCCTTTGTCCACCCAGAATGCACCTGGAACCCCCAAGCGTCCTGGGCCCCATGTGGTGGGGGCCGTGGGGTGGTCCTGCTTCGGCAGAGCTGCAGTGCCCGGAAGGCAAAGTCTCAAACGCCTGTGTCCGAAGTAGAAGACTGTGGGTCGCCCCTCTCAGATGCAGAAGGCAAGGTAAGAGTCCGGCAGAAAAAAAACCCATCCCCTCTGGTCCTTCTCGTTCGGTCCCCATAAACCCACTGAGCGCTTACTGCAAGCCACGGAGGACGTAGAGATGGGAGAACAGACCCTGCCCTGTTAAAAGGACCGAGAAGGAAGACTTGGAGGGCAGAAGTGGTTTGGGAAGGCTCTCGAGACCGCAGGGTGGAGGATACATTTATGGAGGTGGGGTGGGCAGAAGGACTCCAGGAGAGCTTCCCGGGGAAGGTGATCCTGGAGTGGGGTCAAGAAGAGAAAACTCCGAGGGCGCCTGGGTGGCTCAGTGGGCTAAGCCTCTGCCTTCGGCTCAGGTCATAGTCTCAGGGTCCTGGGATCGAGCCCCACATCGGGCTCTCTGCTCAGCGGGGAGCCTGCTTCCTCCTCTGTCTCTCTCTCTGCCTGCCTCTCTGCCTACTTGTGATCTCTGCCTGTCCAATAAATAAATAAAATATTAAAAAAAAAGAAGAGAAAACTCCGGTGTGCGTCACATGAGATGGAAGTACAGCTTCTCACAGCGGGGTTGCGAGTCAACAGCTCATCAATGACGGTGACACGCTGGTGACAGGGGAGCACACAGTCGTTCCTGCAAGCGCTACCCCGAACTCATCCAAGCACCCAGCTCGGAAATGGGCGTTTACTTTGTATCACCCACCCTCGCTCCTCACCCCTGCCGTAGCCGATCCATTTCTAAGTCCTGTAAATTCTGCTGCAAAGTGTTTGCCGGATCTGTCTGGCCCCTCAGTCCTCACTGTCCAGACGGCCGCCACCTCCAACCCGGGCTTTTCCAGCCCTGTCTAGCTGGGGGCTTTGCCACCCGTCTTCTGCCGTTTCTCAGACCACCGTCTTCCTGCCCCAACAATCTCCTCTCCGGTGGGACTCAAACTTGCAGGCAAAACATAAAGTCCCCACCGACAGCGCAAACCCACATATTCCCTCCATTTGGCTTTGGTAAGAGCTCGTTGCAAGCCCCTGGCCCCCAGCACACAGAGGTCTCACACGCACACACACGCACACACACGCACAGTCAACTCTCTGAAACTCCAAGAAACACCCTCATTCTGTCAGATGGGACAGGCCAGCCTGCCGGGTGTGCAGGGGGTGAAATTTCAAAATACACCTGCTTCCTTAAGATGCCAAAAGACAGGCAGGGATAGTCTTTTATGTAAGATTTGGTTCCTACTTCCAGCAGAATTACGAGGCCATTAAATTGGCTTATAGGGTATTATTTCTGTATTTCCAGCCCTGACCAGGATAGATGGGTGGATGTATACATTAGATGAAAAATAATTAAAGAGATAATTGAACTGTTTTAAAATCTTAACCTGAGTTTGAACTCAATCATTTTTAGCTCAAACTGTAGGCAGACTCGGTAGGGCTGAGGCTCTCCTAGAGCCCCTCTCTGAAATTCTACTCAGGCAATTACCTCCGTTCATGTCCGTAATCTATTTCCTTTAAGTAGTGGATGAGTAATCCGAAGTTGGGGGCCTTCCCTTTGCAGTCTGGTTGGAATGTCAGGAGCACAGGCTGGTCAGCACATTTTGACACCGTTGTCCCATCATTGCTACTGAGAGAGCTGGAAGTGTGTTTGGGATTCCACACGGGAAGGGAAGGTGGGGAGAAGTGAGAGGAGGAAAGTGACCGAGAATCCAGCATCCGGAATCTTCCTCCAGTGTCTGGTTATATTCTGGAGACCTGGAACATCCCCAAGGACATTGTATCTGGAAGTGGAATGCCTAGCGAGGACTTGCTGTGTGCTCACGAGTGCGTGCGTATGAACGCATGTGTGCGTGTGTGAGCAATCACGCTTCTGCACCGCAATCGTGTGCAGAAACGAGGAGGCAAGGGGGACAGCTGGCAAAGTAGGTGTGGGACCCCACGTGAAGGAGGACTGTGCGGGAAACCCCACACAGGACCGGGCTGCACTGGCGCCCAAGATTCTGACCACATTCGTCATAGTCCCGGTCACCAGGAGGAGGCTAGAGGGACAGTAAAGGACGTTTGGAGGAGTCCGACTTGGCCCAGGCTCCCCTGGGAAGCTGCTGTCTGTGGGAGGACACCCAGCGTCCCCAGGAATGTGAGCGGTCAGTGCTCTGTGCCTTCAAAATTCGGCTCAGACACCCCTTCCACTAAATGACCGTGGCCCTCTTCCATCCGGCAGCCTGAGAGCTAGGACAGGTCCTGCGGTGTGTCCGAGCCTTCCGAATGCTCAAGGAAAGGTGAGCTCTGTTTTAGATCCAGATTTAAGCTGGGTTCATGAAAACAAATGGCAGCCATCCCAAACGTGACAAACTATCCCAAAATGAGTGAAGCTGGTCCAACCACTCTAACTTCTAGCTGATTCGTAGATCTTGAGCTGGGCCACAGGCTGGCTGCGGGATGAGAGGGGGCCAATGGCTGGTCTGTTCCTTCCTTCGATGACCCAGGATTTGCAGCATGCCCACCCTGCCCAGGTGTGTGATGGTGTGGCATCCTGCAGGACCCCCCATCCTGGTCCCAGAGGAGCCGGCTGGGACTATGGCCTGCAGACGCCCCCGTCCATATTTAACTACCAACACTAATGCGTAACGCAGAGGGAAACCTGAACATGGGAAGAGATGGGGGGCACTTGACTCAACCTCAGGCCGAGAGACACCTCCCTGGACGGGTCCCCATGACGCTGAGGATCACTGGGAGTTAGCAAGGTTCTGCTGGGTTGCTGGTGGGCTGGCACCGAAGATGGAGGGGAAGGGACAAGAGCTTCGAATGCAAGCAGCTCAGTGTGAACTGGCAGGTGGCAGGGGCTGTGGGATCTAGTCTTTGCTGCACCATTTGCCCCCTGGCTGACCTCCGATGGCTTTCTGGCCAGTCCCCCTACTTCAGTTCTTGCCATCTGTCTCAGCCCATGTTCCAGAAATCAGAACCATTGCCAGTTTGCTGGGGGTGTGGCTTGGGGGAATGGGGTGAAGGCCAAGGGGAAGGAGGCAGGGAAAGAGGGGGACCCCGCATGGAACGTCATCCAGCGGACTTCTGCCAAGGGTGCCCGGCTTCTCACTCCTCCCATAGTCATCCCAGATGCCGCCGAACCGCATTTAGCGTCGTCTGTTTGGGGGGGCACAGCCAGGTGGCCCTTTGGTCACATACGTGCCCCATGCTGCGTTAATGAGCCCATGCTCTGGGTCCTGCGTGGTGGTGGACGGGGGCCGCCAGGGTCCTGGGGCATCTCACGTCTGGCGTGACAAGTGGCTGCCGAGGCGAGGGGCCAGCCGGGCTGCTGGCTGCTGTGCCAGGGTGGGTGGAGGCCCTGACACTGCCCACTAGGCCGGGATGGGACAGGCCAGCCTGCTGGGTGTGCAGGGGTGGAACAGGGTCCCACGCATCCCCCGGTGGTCTAGATTCCCTCACCAACCAAACGAGAGTGGTAACCACGTGAGGCATTCTGTGTCGTCCTTCTCGTGGTCTGATGGCTTCCACCGTGGCCTCTACACCCCCCACCTCCGCTGCAACCTGTGGTCATCAGATCTGCGCTGGGAGTCAAAACCTGCCTCTGCTCTGGCCTTCGTACTCGGCTTCCCCTGCTCACGCCCTGGTCGTGGGACCTCCCCAGGGGGTGGTAGAGACACTCCTGCCCCGAGGGGCCAACCTGTCTCTCTTCTTGTCTGATTTTCAGACTCCACCCCAAAATTCCAATGTGTAGGCCTGGGTGGGCCCAGCACCCTGTACCCGTGGCCAGGCGTGCCCCATGCGGTCTGGCAATGTGTCTGGTTAGTGCAAATTTTTAATTAGAGAAAATGCACTTTAAGCATCATTTTGTTTGCCTTGATGCAAGAATGTTTTATTGACTCTTGGTTAGCTCTTTAAATCATTATGATAAGTAGACATTTCACACTGTGAGTTGGATGTTCTCATAAATTCATATGCATTCATGACAAATAGAACCTAGAAGAAACAGGGGGAGGGCGGCCACCCCGGCCAGCGACGTGGCACCATGACAGAGAGCCACGGTTCCAGCCCCTCGGGATTCATGGCTCTAATTCCATCAGGAAATCCAAAGAGATGGGTGCCACCTACACGCACCCCCCCATCATCTTGTTTGGCAGAAGCAATGATTTTCTTGCAAACAGATTTCTGGCTCCTGTAAAGAAACTTCCATATGTAGGAAAGTGGGGGAAAACCCTTCTTTGAACCATCTACTACAAATCCCAGTTCTGAGAGCATTAAAACAAACCAACAACAGCCTCATCACATGATCTTGCTGGGTTACAGAAGATTCCAGAGAAGCCAAAGAGTGGCCCTCAGTAAATGAAGGGGTCGTTGACCTGGATGGTTCAGGCCGTGTGGACGCTGAGCTCAGAGACAGTTGCCTGGTGGGGACTGAGGCCTGCTCCGGGCACACCCAGAGGGCACTGCTGGCTTCAGAGTTGCTGACAGCAGTGATGGCTCCTGGCTCAGGTGCCAGGGGACAGAGCATCCTCAGACGGGCTGCTGAGGACTCTGGTGTGCCCTACGGCCCACGGACAGCTGTAGCGCTGTGGGCTGGACCACAGGCGGCTGCATCCCCCTTGTGTTCCCTCCTCTTCCAGGTCCAAGGCCCTGCTTTCCGAAGTCCTGAAACCTATCCTCCCTCCCCCTGCCCCACCCAGTCCCCTGTGCCCCAGGCAGGACTGCACCCCATGGGCCTCTTCCAGAATGTGTGGCAGATTCTACAGCTGTGACCCTCTTCCCCCGGTGAAATCCTGTTCTCAGGCCCAAGCCAGGGGCTGGTAGAGGTGTGTAGAGGGTGGGAACCGGGGCTGCTCACTTCTGGGCTCCTGCTGTTGGGCTGTTTCTCCCTGGCCCTCTGTGTGCTGCGTGCAGGGCCCCGGAAGGGCACTGGCGGCTCAGCGCCCACCAGGACAGAAGCACGTCGGACATCTGTGAGTAAACCTGCAATGGTTTCAGACAACGTGGCAGCTCTGTTCATGTCTGAGTGTAATCACACTTACCAGCTTTGTGACCTGCGAGTTCCTGCAGCCTCGGGGTCTCTTCCGAGAGGGGAGTTGGCGTGGAACCAAAGGGCTGGGCTGAGAGCCACGTGGAGGAAAATGCATCGTGGGCAGGGAGCTCCAGGTGCTTTGTGCACGCTTGTCCATGGGAGCTCCCAGAGTGACCTCCCTTGTGTGCTCCTGTGTCCCGGGGCTCTTGGAAACTGCTGCAGAGGGAGCCTGCTGGACGCAGCTTGCAAAGACCTAGTTGGGTGGTTGGGTGGCTGGTGGAGCCGAGTGCTCTTCCAGCTAACACGGGCTGGAGCAGGGACCATGTCCAGGGGCAGGGGCTGTTAGCTCCAGTACAGGGAGCGTCCAGGCTGCCCGAGGACGGCCTGATGACACCAGAAGCCCCGGGGAGACTCAGCCACCCTCTGACCATTGCAGCTCAGTCCCCCAGAATCCCCTCGGAGCCCCCTTGGAGCCCATTTTGCTGCTCATGTTGTGTCCAGGACAGTGAAATGTTTGGGGAGGGTAGGGATGAGGAGCCGTTTTACTAAAGGGCTCAGAGAGTTCGTATATATTAATTTTGAATTGTGCTAGGAGTCAGGACCAAATTGCTCTCCCCAGACATACTTATTGAATAAATTGCAGTGGGTCTAGGTTGGATCCGACGATGGTCCCAATACCGGTACTTGATCAAGACGCACTCACCCACCAGATCCGCAAACACGGGGGAAGCGTCGCAAAGCCTGGGGGTCTTCGCTGCTTTTCTCACGACCATGTTTGCTTCTTGTTGCCAGGTTCCTGGGTTCTGAACCAGTAAAAGCTTATTGGATATGACTTGGGGGTTCACAGGAACTAATTGAAATAATGTTTTTTGTAATGACAACGTTCAGGAAAGCAGTAACGATAAAACATCATGGACAAGAGAGCACGTGTCCCCGCTCCTCCCTGCATCCGGGTCTTCTATTTTTAAATTGTTAATCAAAGCGCTGACTTATTGCTTGTGGGTAGATAGAATAAAGCTTTATATCCCAAAAGCTTTTTAAATTATTCACCGTGCTTACTCCTTTGCTTCTGAAGGGAGATTATCCCTTTTAATTGGAAATCTTCTATTTGTGTCTGGAAGGACGAGCTGGGGGCTCAGCCACTGTTAAGAGCCCGCTGCCAGGGGACGAGAGGAGGGAGCAGGTTGCTCTCGAGCTAGTCACCATGAGGCATTATTAATCCACTCGTTTCATCAATCACGCCCCAGACCTGCAGCCCGGACGCTCAGGTTCCACTTGTCACCACTTCCAGAGGCTCAGCCTCTCCTGCTCGAGGCGACACTGCTGTTCCTTCAGCCACGTGGCCCGGAGGCGGGGTCCCCGCATCTCTGCAGTGCTCCAGCCCATGCCCACCTGCACACCTCCCTGTGGTCGGGGATGCCGAGCCAGCTCTGGGACGCGCTTGGCTTTGCTGATGTGTCCTTGCTCAGCGAGAACATCACACCAGCCCCGGGAGGGCTTCATCTCTAGGAGCTTGAAGAAAACTCCAGATGGCAACGTGGTTTATGGTTAGTCCAAGGCCCCCTGACCTCCTGCGGGCACCGGGACTCACCGACAGGAGCCAGGGACAGGCTCTCAGTGGACACGGATGAAGCCGGCGTAGTGGGTCAGAGAGTGGAGGCTGAGATGTGGGTTTTTCCTGCCTCGGTGGCCTCATCTGTAACGTGGGGTGTCACGGGGCCAGCCACACGGGCTGTTGTGGTGGTGCTGGAAGCCGTCTGTGTCAAGGCTCAGTGTCCCCCGGCAGGTGCTCCGTTAACCTTGGAAAGGACTCCTGTGTTCGCTGTTCTTCTTCTTCACAAAGTTAGCCAAAATCTGGGGGGTAGCAACATTGTGTGCAAAGCAGCTTGCTCCAAAGTGGCGATTCTCTCTCTGCCCTCTTCCGTGATAATTAGTAAGGAACGTCTCCCACGGGGACAGGGAAGAAAGGGAGTGTGCCCAGTATGTCCATGTGACGTCTTCTGGGTCGAGATGAGGTGCATTTCCTTGGCTCATGTGCGGTCTGTCCCACGGGAGCTCCCATGCCTGCTCGGGGACCCTCGCTCCCCGTGTCCTGAGCCCAAGACCCTGGGCCTGTCTGCCAGGTGTCAGCCCCCAGACACGAGCCTGGCTGTGCAGACGGACATTTGAGGAACGCACACCCTGGATGGCTGGCCCCACTGTCCCTGGACACGGCACTGGGGCCGGCCTCCTGCACTGGTACCTGCCCAGCGAGTAGAAGCCAACCGATGAGACGGAGAAGGGGTACTTCCCAGCGACGTGGCATCTTTCCTTGAATCAGACGGGAAGAACGACTCCTTTCAGAGTTGGGAAGGCCAACAAGCTCAACTCTAAATTTAGTGTTCAAATGTAGTAACCATAGAGACATACACTTTGATAAAATTATCCCATTCTTCCCCATTCTGCAATAGCCTTGTTTTAAAAAAACTATATATATATAAAATTACATATGATCTATATATACACACACGAGAGATATTTTTCTTCTGCAAAAGCTGCATTTACTTACATAATTTTCATACCCTACAACTCATGAAGTTAAAGTGTGGAATTCGTTGGGTTTTAGTCTATCCCAGATACGTGCAGACATCACTACAGACTGAGAGCTTTCATCACTCCAGAAATAGCCCCGAAACTCAGCGCCCCCTGCCCCCCACCCCTGTCACCCAGCCCAAGGCAACCGCTGATCCGCTCAGGATTGCCCTGGGGCGGCTCGTCACCTACGCGGAAGCCTGGTCTTCTGTGCGGCTCCTTCCTCTCCGCGGTGCTGTCCGGGCTCATCCACGGGCAGCAGTGTCCCTATGGCCCCATTCTTATGACTGAATAAGACTCCACTGTCAGCCCCTTTGAGTTCATGGACACTTGGGCTGCTTTCAGGAACGCAGCTGCCACGAACGTTCCCCCGATCAGAGGTGAAGCTGGGTGTGAGGAGCCTCGCGTCGGCCCCGCACCCCTCTCCACCCCCTCCTCGCTCCACGAGGCCGATCTGAAGGGGCTGGGCGGTCAGGGGGCTGCCTGTGCTCTGGCTTCTCGTGGGGTTCAGCCAAAGGGGATGGGGCAGGAGACCCTCGGGAAGGACAGACAGCCCGTGTTTCCTCCTGCCCCTTCCTGCGGGGGCCCGTTGGCTCAGCTCACTACGCAGCACTCTCTCCATGTCTGTCTGTCTGTGTCTCCGAGTCTCTCTTTTGCTGTTTCTTTCCTCCTGTCTCTGTCTGTCTGTGTCTCTGCGTCTCTGTCTCTGGATGTGTCTTTCTCTATTTCTCTCCTCCTGTCTCTTTCTTGCTCTCTCTCTCTGCATCTCCGTCTCTCTGTGTGTCTCTGTGTGTGTGTCTGTATCTCTCAGTATCCCTGTCTCTCTGTCTCTGACTGTGTCTCTGTCTCTCTGCAGGCCTGTGGCTGTCTCTGTCTCCCTGCCTCTCCGTGCGTCTGTCTCTCTCACTTTCTCCATCTAAATGAAACACAAACTAGAACTCTCTGGCTGCTTCCTCAACCCCGTGCCCACGGACCCCACTACCCACGGCAGCGGAGGCCCCTGTGAGTGGGGAGCATAGAGACGTGTCCCAGGTGTTGCTGCCACGTCTGTCTTGTGGACGGATCGTCACATCCACACTGTCCTCTCTCGCCTTCCCTACATTTCACAAAGCGTGTGTGTGGGATCAAATCCCCATCTGGTGAGAGGCTGACTGACCCCACGCCCCGTGTTCAGGGCGGCACGTCTTTCTCCGGTCTCCTGTTCTCAACAAAACGCCGAGACTGTGGGAGAAACGTCAAGCCCCCAACTCCTCTGTGACTAAGCCTCACGGTCCCACATGCCCCATCACCTTCTTCGCCGAGCCAGGCGGAGACCTACCAGGGAGAACCTACAGGCCCTGAAGTGCTCAGAATCCCATTAAACCTAGTCTACCCACGTATGTGTATCCGAAACGGCCCCTCAAACAGGAGGCTCCACAGCACTGAGACCGTTTTTCTCCCCGTGGTCACACGCGCCGTGAACATCCACGACTGTGCTCTAAGGGGCCTCAACCACGAACCATCAGGCTCCTCTCCAGCTTCGTTTGTGAGGACGTGGGGCCAGACACAGGTGACCACGTGCCTTACCACGGAGTGCCTGCCCCCGCGGAGCTGAGGAGAAGGAGCAGAAGTGTCCACGGGGCCCATTCTCGGCCTCGGAGCCACATTGTGGCTGAGGGAACGCGGACCGGCTGTTGGGACGTAATCCAGAACGTTTCTCTGAAAGCGAGGGGATCCCCGTCCTGCCTCCTGCTCATCCTTATGAATGATTCTAGTCTCACCTACTTAAGTCCAATCACTGGGAAGCTGCTTTTACATAAAATCAGTGACATGCATATTCCTTGCCCCTCCCTTGGCCGTTCCTGTCGGCGCCACCCATGCTAGCATCAAAACGGAGGCTTTCCTCTTATCAGAGGGTCCTATGGGGACAGTGAGGAACCTCGCTGGGGCCAGGCTGACCTGAAGGGTCTGTTCCCCGGCCGCAGGCCTGGCCCAGGCGCAGAGGGACGGCTGTGCCCCAGACCCGGGTCCACAAGACTGGTGTGCTCCCGGTCACCTTTGTGGTCCTGTCCTGCAGCGGGGACGCTCCAGAGCGACAGGCAGACGTGCTCCTGCAACGGGGCTTTGCTGCGGGGAGAAGGTGTGTGCGATCTAGCCCAGAGCCTGGTTCCCTGCATCAGATCTGAGGACTATGCAAATGAGCATGCCGGAACAAGGAAGATGACGGTGCCTTTCTCATCGTCCCCGTTTAAGGGAGACAACACCTTCCCATAATGATGACAGGGCCATGGGGCTGCCGTCGGAGGGCTGGTGAGCCGTAGGCATGCGTCGTCTCTGCCTGCAAATCAGGAGGAAGAGGCAAAAAGTGGTCTTTGCTGCTCAGGTAAAGCCATCGTGCTGTGGTTTGAGAAGGTTTTAAGACCCATGAAAATATTTGTCTTCCTCTGTGTCCCCGGCTGGTGACCCCCCAGAGCTGGTTTCCGCTGCACAGTCTCCCTTTGGATGCTGCCGTGTCCCTTCTCCCTGGATTTCCCTCCGGTGTCACACCCATCAGCGCCTTTCTGTCCACCTGGGGTGCGGGGCTCTCCGCACTCTTCTGGGGCTTGGCACCCAGCGGACGCACCTCTCGCCGGCCTGGCACCGTCCACCCGTCTGGCTGTGGGCCTGGCCCTGGGCAGGTCCCTGGAAGACGGGGCCTTCAAGGGTCCCATGCATCAGCAAGGCACAAACGCAAGATTCAAAGAATAAACTGAGCCGTGAGAACCGCGACGTCTGAGAGCCGAAGCAGCTACTCCAGCTCCTCAGCGGGGAGGGGGTGTTTCTGTATGCTCCCAGTAGCGCCAAAGTCTCGACTGAAAAAAGATCCTAAAGATGTTAAAAGTGCCCGTTACTATTATTATGCCATTTTTTGGACTTAATCTGGCTCCTCATTTGACGTTTTCTCAGACTTATCATTGAGACCATGCGGAAGCACCGTAGCCAGCCCAGCACCCTGCACGGGAACGGCACAGAGGGAGGGGAGCAGTAGGGGAAACTGAGGCAGGCCAGCGGCCAGGCTCTGTCTGCTCAGCCCTGTGGCTCTGGAGAGGAGCAGAAAAGAGCAAACCTTCACTTTCTTCTCAGGTCAAAAGCCACAGAACCACAAATGAAGTCAGGGCTGGTGTGGGATCTGCTGGTTGTGAAGCAGACCGGTAAGGTGTCCTGATGGTGGTCACTGTGCTGGGAGCGTCAGGAAGCCGCTGCTCGAGAGGCTGGCAGCAGGGTTGCCAAAAATCACAAATATTCAGGGAAAACGGATCCCCCCGAAAATCTGGGAGCCAAAGACTTTCCTTTCTCTTTTCCTCTGCCCTGATTTGAGGCAGGAGTTTAAGAAAAGGAAGAGGCTGCTTGGGGGTGCTCCTGCTCTCACACACCCAATGCCAGAGCTTGGGTCGCCGTCCCCTTCCTTCCTGGGGTCACCTGGGCAACACCGGTGGTCTCTCCGGAGACATCCTTGGCTCTCCTGCCCACAGCTCATTTGCAGACCGCTGTGCACACAGGGTGGTGGGTGCTCACGCCCACCTGCGACCCGCACTCTCCCTCGCCAGCTGCTGGAGGACCCATGAGGGACGGGAGAGTTTGGGGAGCCTGGGAGCCCGAGTCCACCTGTCGCTGGGTCCCTGGCAGAGACGCTCCCGGCTCTTGTAAACTGCTCGCAGCAGGGGACGAGATGGGGTTAGGGTAGGAGATAGCCGGAAAGTTCAGAAGGAGGAAATGGCGCATGGGCAAGGCCACGTTCCTGGCTTTTGGCGGCCACTGTCCTGTGGGTGGCCGAGAGCAAAAGGTGCAGACACTGAGGCCGGTCCTGGGTTGCCTCTCCATCTACCAAGCTCCTCGCCCAGGCCCCGGCCCCGTAGCAGGGTGGACGGAGCTCGGGGAGTGGACCCCAGTCCACGGCGGGAGAGGGCTTCCGCATCTACCCGCAAGGGCGGCATTGTTGTACTAAGTGTGGGATGCACTGTAGTTGGTGTCACTCGGTGGTCGCTCGAATTCCTGTGGGACGGGTCTCCGGGGCAGATGCTCAACCATGATCTTCCGGACAAGGCTTTAGCAGTCACAGACAGACATTAACACGATAAGAAATTGCATTTAAGAAGAAGACTCATTTCTACACAGCCTGTTGGAAGTGGGCCAGTGATTCGCTTCCTGGTGAGGGTGGGGAGCGCCGTGGCACGGCGATGACGGGTGAAGAGCCTGTGAGCCGGTCCAGGGGCCGCGCCATCCTGCGAAGTCGCTGGTTTACAACCGCACTTGGAAGACAACCTCTTCTTTCCTTCACGCTCTAGCCATTCGTCGCTGCGGACGCGCAGGGTGTGGTACAAGCAGCGTTTACTGAAGTCCGGTCCCGTGGTTTATTTAGGTCGCGGCGCCGTTAGTAATTGTCGAGGCTCTGCGTGTTTGGAGAGAAGTCCCGAGGACGCACTCTCTTGGCTCCAGACCCGCGCTACGCCGGACACCGGCCCGAGCGTCTCTAACGAGCTCTCCCTCCCCGGGCGCTCGGCGTGAGGCTAAGAGGCACGGTGGCCCAGGGTCCTATGGAGCCCCCCGCCCCCCGTGCACGCACGGGGGGGACAGCAAACACCCGTCGGCGCATCATGGGCCGCGGGAGACACCGCGCTGCCGGCTCCCTGGGGAGGGTCTCACCTCGCCGTGTCTCCACAGCCCGTTCAATGACGGATCCGGGAATGCCGTGCCCTTCGGTGGAACAGCCCAGAGCTTGGATCCAAACAGAGCTAAATTCGAATCCCAGCCCCACTGGTCAGCGGCCGTGGGAGCTTGGACGAGCTCCCCGACCTCTCGGACACCCACGCCCTAAAACGGGCACCGCACGACCGTGGGCTCCCTCTGTTCCCTGTTTCCTGCAGGATTCACTCACGTGGGCCTCCCCCTGCCCCGTGGGGTCAGCGCTCTTGTCTTCCCCTTATGCGCAGCAGGAGACTGAGGCACAGGGCCTTTGAGTGGCTTGGGGAAGGTGGTGTAACCTCATGACTTGTTCCAAATACCATGGAGACTCGCTCCTGAGGTTTCGAGCACCAGGAACCGAGAGCACGTAACAAGATACACGCATCAGCATCGTCGCCGACGAGACGACGGTTCTGGGATCTGCATCACTCCTCCATCAGGGCCCCAGGGAAGGGGTCAAAGGGGCCTGGCCTCGGAGACACGCGCCTGCCCTCGGGGTCTGTGTCTGCCGCTGGATTGCCGGGCTCTCGTCCTGTCCGCGTCCCACCTCCCACAGCCCCAGCCTTAGGGCGGGAAATTCCACTCGTCTCCTGGTGCAGAAGGTTATTGTGAAATGTCTATTATTCATGAAACCTTTTGCAAAGTTGTGCTGGGCACTGGGTGGCAGCTAGTAGTGTTTGTTTCTGGGGCTTTGGACCCTGGCTCTGGAGGAGGAGCTCAGAGGCCGTGCAGGGGCCCATAGACTCCTCAGGGACCCACAGGGACCTGCATCCTGGGGACACGGGGTGGCTTCTCCTACAGCACCCAGCAGCTCTTCTGCTCTGGAGTGCGCTGGAGTGCGTGGCCAGCAGAAGTCATGGTGACGGCTCCCTCCTGGGCTGTCATCTGCTGCTCAAGGGAGGAAACGGGGAGCTGAGGCCGTGAGCGTGGAGATGAGCTGTGTTCACAGGGAAAATAGTGACAACACCACGTGCGTTTGGAAGGGCCAGAGGTCTGCAGCCCAGAAGTGAAGCGAGGAACGCCGCAGGCCTCCCGTGCGGGGTCCCCTCCTGCCCCCTGCTCCTGCATCCTGGCCACGCAGCCCGGAGCCGACACCACCCCCAGCAGGGCCTCTGAGCCTGGCCACCTCGCCAAACTTTCCCCGTCCAGACAGCAGACACTGTCTGACTTCCGTGAGGGTTCCCCGTAACCCCAGGAGAGGGGACAGCTCTGGGAACACACTGGTGCAGGGTGGGAATGTCCTCCGTCCTCGTCTCTGGCCAACGTGCTCTGTGTGGTTTCAGTGTCACTCAGTGCAAACTTGAGGACCATTAATCAGCGCCTCCGTACCCGGGCTCACCTCAGCGCATGCCGGGGTTATTACCTGTTTAGCTTCTCCAGTGGCCAGTGCAGATGCTGCCAGTGGTGTCTCGACAGGAAGGGCCTCCCGCCGACGGGAAGCCAGAGCCCTGCAGGCCGAGCGCAGCTGAGACCCCGTTGTGATCCTGCACGATGCCCAGGTGTGGTAAAGCGGGGCTCGCCACGCCCGTGTCCAAGGCTGGGAGCCGTGGAGACGTAATTTACGTGACTTAATTTTGGAGGCTCACAGAGACGACTGCCTCTCGTGGGCATGGCAGGTGCCGTCCTTCATCTGTCCAGAAGCCAGCGAGGCGTCCCGGGAAGGCGCACCCTGCCCGCAGCCCTCTGGCACTGCGGAGGGCATCTCTGAGGAGCCGGTCCTTGGCTCGAACTCTCTACTGTAGGAGGCTGAGCCCCCGGGACGCTGACCTTCATCCTCCTTTGGCTCCTGGACACGTGTCCCTCCTTGACCCCTATGTTTGCATATGTTTGTATTTCCAGAATTTCTCAGATGTTCCCTGTGACTTCCTGTTGCAGAGAACCCCGTGCACGGGCTCTGCCCCTCCGTGCTGAGGCTACGTTTGGAACAGAGCCATTGCTGGTGTGTGTTTGGGGACGGATGTGGGTGGGCTTCTCACGGGGCACCCCGAAGGGCCCTGGGACACGGCTGAAGACCAGACTCTGCCTGTGAGCCCGTGGACACCCGCGTGTTGGCTTACCACGTGTCACCCCACTGACCGGCTCCACACTCACACTGAGGTGACCCTGGGGAGGTCTTTGCTTCCTTGGGTCCTTAGTGAGAGATGCAGGGGACCAGGCGCATGGCGAGGACCCCGGCCCACATGACCCGTCCTCACTGTTGCTGCTCGTTCTCCCTCCGCCCCGAGCGCGTGCTCCCCCTGCATCTGGGATGAGCACCAGCGGCCCCTCATGGCAGCTGCCTTGGAGTCTCGGGCTTGGCTCGGGGAGGACATGGAAGCTTCCGGGGTGAGATAGCGGGGCTGGCGAACGTCCAGCCCCGGGCACCCGTGAGCTTTGTTCCTGGGGCACTTCTCGGGATAGGTCAGCATCCTGTGCTCTGGACAGGACTGTCAGAGCCACTGGGGACAGAAGGACACGGCTCTTCTGCCGACGGGAGATTTTCCATGTCTGTGTTCTGTTTGGGAGACAAGCACGTGGTCCCCTCACCTCAGGCCGCCTCCCGGTCTCCTCATCCTGTCATGGGCAGGCTCAGCCAGGCGACAGCAACGTTCAGACCCGTAACGGAGCCTTTCCAGAGTGGACAGCCCTTGGCCTGGCATCCGTGTGCTCTGAGACCCCTGTCCGTGTGCCAGCAGATCCCCATGTCAGAATGGTCACCAGTGCCTTCGCCGTTCTTATCTCTACGAGCCTTTTGGTTATTTATCCCTGAAACTTGGCAGCTCAGATCGCCACCACCTCCAGGATGCCCTGAGCCTGGGCATCTCAGCATCTCTGTGTCTCTGCCTCAGCTTCTCCTCATCACCTCAGCAGCCAGATCCCCGCAGAGGAGAAGGGCCTCCTGAGGGGTCTCTTCTCTGGTCCTGCGGGAGAGCAGGTGGAAGTGTCCGGGTAACTTAAGGCTCGGGCTCGGGCCCAGCACAGCTTCTCTTCCTTGGCATCCTGCTGGTCACGATCAAGTCTCAGAGCTGGCCCAGACTCCAGGGAGGGGCCGCCCAGGTCGTGGACATGGGGAGGTCCTGTTCAGTGGGGGCCAGGGCAGGGACTGTCCCCAGATGCAGTAGGCCGGGCTGTCCTCTCATCCAGGGACAGCCTGTGAGACCGGACTTACCCTGTAGACCCCCCTTCCTCCCGAAAGCCCTTTCCCAGGCGCCTGTCCAATGTGCGCTCCCTTACTCTGGGCCCCTGGCCCCTGGAACACGCTGAAGTCATGGCTCAGTCCCGGGAGTCAGGCAGTGCCAGCCTTGGGTCCTCCCTGCGCCTCCATGTCTGACCTTGGTTCCTCTCCCCCGACCGAGCTTACTGCAGGGGTGGCTGCCTGTGCATTCCCTCCTGAGTGCGCCCCCAGGGCCAGACCATCACCACGCCCATGAGGCCCCAAGCATGGTGCCCAGCAGGCATGGGATGCGCTCAGCTGGCCCCACGGTCCTCTCTGGCCCGGCTGTGTGTCAGCTTCCCTGGGAGGTCCTGGATGCACTCTCAGGCCCCAGGCCAGGCCCTGTCACTCTCACATCAACCTCCTCTGGGTCCTCAGCCCTTGGCCCGAGTCCTGGAGTGAAGCGAACTCCATCCTTTCTGCTGTAGAAGCTGTTTCAGCGTCTGCCACGAGCTGCGCAGAGGACACCGAGCAGAAGACGCACGCTTGCTTGACCTCTGATGTAAAGGGGAAGGCATCCTTCCTCCTAAATTCAGCCCAAATCTTTGTACCTTGAACTCGCCTCAGATGACACGCGGGGCTCCTCCTTCGCGGGAGGAAAGAAAACTGTGTACTTGAGGCCAGAACAATGATGTTGGCTTTCCCGTCTTTCTGCGATGCCTGTGGCTTGGGCAGCTTGTGGAGAGACATCTGGGAAGAGCGGCCACCATCCCCTGGGTGGAGAGGCCGCCAGTGTGTGGCTCCGGTTCTGCACGCCGACGGGACCCTGAAGACCACGTCAGAGCCGTGATCCGGGTTCTCTGCAGGACGCGGCGGTGCTCGGGAGGGGAGGAGAGCCCGCCAGCGGAGGGCAGTGAAGGGGACTGCGTCCGTCTTCGTGCGTGGCACAGACATGCCCGGGATATTTTATTTGTTTGCTTATGAAATGGTGCTAAGTCCGTGAAATCCTAACAAGAGCCCCAGGAGGTAGGAAGCACGATGTGCTGTTCACTATTTCACTCCAACCTCAGTAAAAGCCCGTCATCACCGCCCTACGTCACAGTCCATGGCACAAGGTGAGATACAGTCTTCGGATGTCATTTAGAGATGAGCAGACACGCCATGAAACGCTGCGAGCCCCATGTGTCAGGTCAGCGGCAGCCAAGGGACACAGAGGGCATCCACCGGTGGGCCCGGCGGTTCCCTCCCACCGAGGCTGCACCTGGGCGTCCTGGGGAGCAGCCGCCACCTGCTCCCCAGGGCCCAGATCAGGACGAGGCCGTCCCCCACCATGCTGTTCCGAACAGATGCCGGCAGAAGCCCCAGGATTATCCTTCAAGGGCGGGTGGTGAAGGATAAGTAAACGGTTGCTAAGTCCTCGTTGGTGCCATGCAGGCCTTAAGGGAACTAAGTGAATTAACAGACGTAAGTACCAAAGTCAAGTGAAAAACTAAACTGACTTCATCTTAGAACAAGAGCGGGGCTGGTCCTTGCAGCTTGGCCCTACGTCATGAAGCGGAGCATGGATCAGCCCCGAAGTGCGTTGTCTGGCCGTCAGGCGGGCAGCGTACGGAGGAAAGTAAGAGAAAGAGAGAGAGGGACCAAAATTGAGTCTGTGCCATAACTCCTGGGACAACGCAGATAGGGTGCTGGTGTAGACAACGTGGATTGAGGTCACCCACTTTTGACGGGTGTCCTGGAAGCCCGTGTGAGCCGCGGTGCCACAGAGGTCTGAGCTCGAGCAGGACCCAGCCCGGCCCCTGCAGGCAGAGGTGCGCTGCCAGGAGCACAGGTTCTGCCGCTGGAAGGGACACGGGGGCGGGAAGGGCCTGACTTCTTCTGAGAGAAGCCACAAGCTGTTGATCTGAGGCATGTTGTGAGATCGCCCGGAGTGCAGCCTATGGACAGAGCGGAGGGCGAGGGCTGCTGGCGGGGAGAGCAGGGAGAAGCCCACGGCCGTCGGTGCTTCAGGCATGAAGCGCAGAGACCGGGACGGTACAGGCTGCCCGCAGGGCTCAGGCATCATGGGACCTCTCAGGGACTCGTGGAGGAGGGTGAAGTGGGAGCTCAGGGGGCTCCCAGGCGGGGCGAGGTGGTGCAGGACAGGGCCGATCCCAGACCGATCAGCACGGAAGTCTCTTCTGAGGAGCAACAGTCCCCCCCGGATCCACGGCATTGATCTGCACTATGGAACTTTCCAGAAGCTGCATCTCGCGCATAGATAATGTCAGAAACAGACTGAGACTGTCCCGTGGATTTCAGGAAGTCCTGCTGCTCCCCTCGCCTCCTCAACGGGTTTGGGAGAGGGCACGCGGGGTCAACGGGTGCGAGGCTGGAAGACGCCACAGGTCCCAGGGACCCAGCACTCTGGTCCCCAGCAATTCCTGGTTAGAGCCCGTGGCCAGGGCCCCGCCTCGAGCATCACTGCTGTCCCCACAAGGAGGCTTCCCAGGTAAGCCACACGTTGGCTTGGCCCCTGCCCCCGTGTTTGGGGGAGGGGCTGAAACCTGGCCAGGGTCTTGGAGGCGACAGAAAAAAACAAACAAATTCCAGTGAGACCACCACGCTTTCGAAAACATCATCATTTACCAGCTACGGATTTTCTCCATCTTGAAGATATTTTTCATTAAACTTTCCGTTTTCGGCTGAGTGTGGACTCAGGTGCCGCTGTGAGTGGTGCTACGAGGGGACCCCGCACACCTGTTTCGCGGCTCCCCCAGCAGCCCGGGCTCGGAGGCGGAAGAGCCCCTCACAGCCGGCCGTCGGCTCCGACCCCGCTCCCACCTGAAATGTTTTTTCTTTAAATCTCTGTCCTTCTGGGAAAATTAGGAGTGCTCACCACGAAATTCGTGCCGGCTTCCAGACGGCAGAGTAGCGAGGCGTGAAGACACAGTGAGTGAGAGCCGCAGGGACCTGGAGGACTCAGGGCCGCGCTCTGTCCCGGGGTGACGGACACACGTTCCACTGCCGCAAACATGGCGGGAGGAGGAACGATTTAACCGCACGCGGGACGGAGAGCTGGTCCGCGGAGCATGGCCCAGCAGCTCCTCACACTCTCAGCGGACGTGCGGTTGGGGAGTCTCCGGGAGCTGTTCTTAGAACGTTGCCCGCTCGCTCCTGCAAGCAGTTGTCCCATGACTGCACCAATAGGAAATACAGTCATTTCCCGGAGGGACCCATGAGACAGGAGTTAGGGGAAGCCAAGGGTGCATCCTTGTCCTGCTAAGTGACTCAAAGCGGACACAAAGGCCACGTGACCCGGTGTCCTGCCACTCTCAGTGGTCACAGATTGTGACTGGACAGGGTTTGTGCATCAGGTCATGAGGAAGTGGCAACGGAAGCAACAGACCAGGAGCAGAGCAAGAGGTCCTGTAGGGGAGTGGGGGGCGTGGGCTTGGGGTGCAAGGGAGGCAGGGGAAAGAGCACAATATTAGAAGACCGGGACGTGAGGGCTCCTTCCCGTGTTACCCTGTGGAGACAAGGAGTTTCGGGTCCCTTGGGCAGCTGAGGACACATGTTGTCACGGGCCCGGTAACACTCCCATGGCAAGGACCACCAACCCTCGGGAAAGGGGAATGTGTTCAGATCCTGGAAGTGTGGGGTGCGTCTCTGAAAGACAGGGGCTTCTAAGGGTGCTGGGTGAAAGCCGTGCTGCTTCGGTCTGTCTACCTGTGCCCTAAACGCAGCAGGGCACCCCCGAGGGCTTGTGACTGTTGGGAGTGAGAAGCAGAGACAGAGCTGCCCAAGCTTTCATCTGGAAGACAGGATCTACCTTCTAACACGAGAGAGACCCGAGTGGTTCTGAACCGTTCTGCACAGTTAAATTTCAGTGATTCTAATATATGTGTTACGTGTCTAGTAATGTGTTGGAGCTGTGTGTGAACTTAGAAATTCCCTTTTCAGACTCGTTTCTGCACCAGCAGAGGCCGACTCAGAAAGAGCTGGGAGCTTGTCTGAAGTCAGGCTGGTGCAGAGCTACACGGAGAGGAGCCCCCACATCGGGCTCTCCACCACTGGCCCAGGACAAGCGAGAGGAGATGCGTCCGACGCGATGGACAAAGGAGGAGCTGTAAATGGGATGAAAAGACGAGTCGACCATCCCAGCGCCCTGGCAGTCAGCCAGGCCCGTCCGGAAAGCTATGATACATGCATTCACGTCTGTCCGCAGAGCTCTGGGCAATGGTGGTCGGTCCGTGGTGTTCTTCCTTCTGCCCTCTGCTCCTAGTGGCTCTGCCGGTCTTTGAGATGCAGCAGGTCAGGGCTGGCCACGAATCCCCAGCAGCCTCAGTGCTGGAGGGAGCCGCTCGGCTTGGAGCAAAGGGCAAAAGATCCCTGCCCGTCAGGTGTGTCGAAGTCAGCAGCAATTGGGGACCCTGAATCGGGACAGCCGCTCTTCTTCATGTAGGCGGCTGGATGGAGCAAGAGACAGCCTGGCTGGAAACTCAAAAGGCAGATCAGGAAAGACCCAGCCTGACCTCTCCATGCATCCCCACCAGGAGCCGGTGTGCAGGCCCAGGGAAGACCTGCAAGGGCTTGCAGATTGTAGGAGTGACATGGGCTTGAGAGAATCCTGAAATCTGAATGCACTATTGAGCCCAGACACACGTCGACAAGCAGAAGACGGGAGCTTTGCTGGGCAAGGAGTTTGAGTGTGGGTGCTGATCACTGAGCAGGAGCAGAGACAGCCCTGGGAAGTGAGACTGAGAAAGGAGCAACCACGTAACAGTGAAAACCCCGAGCAGGACTAACAAGACGCCGTCAGCTGCCAGGGGGAGATAAGACACTTTGTCCAGGCGAGACGCTAAATAAGCAACAGGAACAACAAGTTTATGGGGAAACCAGAGTCCAGAGTTGCCGCAGTCTCTTACTGAGCAGACCCGGTATGACTCTGCTGCAGAAGCCAGGGAAGGACATCCCAGAAAGGAAAAGTGCCAACTTCCCTCAGGAAGACGGATGCAAAATTTCTCAACAGGATTTTAGCGACATACAAAACCGACTGATGGCCGAGTGGATCTAGCCCAAGAATACAAGGTCGGTGTAATATCTAAAAATGAATTAACAGAGTAAACCTTATTAATAGAATGAAGGACAAAAACCTACACGATCATTTAGATAGGTACAGAAAAAGCTTTGGACAAAACCATTATCCATTTGGGGCAAAAGCACTCAACAAACGGGAATAGAAGGGAACTCATTCACCCTGATAGAAGACATTTGCTAACAACGCTCAGCTCCCCTCGCACATGATGGCGGAGTCTAAATGCTTTCCCCGACACCAGGACCGAGGCAAGAACAGCCACTCCTTGACTGGCTGCTCCTCAGAATGTGGAGGTTTGGGTCAGCACCGTCACAACCACGACAAATTAGAGGCATCAATCCCGTATAGAGAAAATACCAAAATTTTCAGAAAAACTGCCAGAAATAATAACACAAGTTTACCAATGCTGCATAACATAAGACAATAAAGAATAAATTGTATTTTATATATGAACAATGGACAATCTGAAAATGAATCAGCAAAACCAGTCCATTCATAATAACATCAGAAGAACAAACCACTCTGCAGTAATTTTAACAAAGGAAGGGTAAGACCTCTACCCTGAAAGGCACACCCTACTGCTGCATGAAATTAAAGAAGGACAAAGTAAGCAAGGGTATTCCATGTTCATGGATGGGAAGACTTAGTGTCATTAAGATGGCGGTTCTCCCTAAACTGATCTAGAGAGTCCTACAATCCCTATCAAACTCTTGTTTTAATAGAAGCTGACCAGCAGATCCTAAATTTTATGGGGAAATGCAAAGGACATAAAATAATAAGAATAATTTTGAAAGAAAAGAAAGAACACAGACTTACTCTACCTTATACCAAAAAGCATTAGCAATGTAGAAAGCTTTAGTAAACAAGGCGCCTGGTATTGGGGTAAAGATAGGCCCATTGGTCCACTGAACAGAACTGGGAGTCCAGAACTAATCCCTTACGTATATGGCAATAGATTTTCAGTAAAGCTACAAAGGCAATTCAGAGGAAAAAGATAAATCTTTTCGACAAATGGTGCTGGGATGTTTCTATATTCACATGCAAAAAAAATAATAAAATAATATGTTTTTATCTCCAGCCATGCACAAAAATTAACTCAAAATGGATCATAAGCTTAATGCGTGAGAAAAAAACCATAGAAATTCTAGAATAAAATACAGGATAAATTCCCTCTGACCTTTTGTCAAGCAAAGAATTCTGAACAAAGGATGATCCATGAAAGAGCAGTGGCTAAGCGTGACCTTATGTAAATGAAATACTTTTGTACTTCAGAAGACACTATTAAGATAATGAAGACACATGACAGACACTGGAGAAAACAGGCATAAATCGTAATTCTGATAAGGAGGGTTTGCATCCTACGTACATAAAGAGTTCTAACAACTCGATGAGACAAACCCTTGATTGAGAAAATAAAGGACCAGAAGGTCTAAGTAGCTGTTTCAGCAAAGAGGACGTCCCGTGGCTGCAAAACACCTGGAAAGACGCTCAACTTGATACATCTCCAGGAAAACACAAATTAAAATCAGGAGCGCTGTGGGGCACCAAGCGTTGGCAGGAATGAGCAGAAATGCACCCACAGTGAAGGGCAGCTGGCATTGAACCCATGGGACACTTCCAAAGAGCTCGACAGCCCGAATCCACCCCAAGACAGTGTCTGCGGGGAAGAAGGCGCGGTGTGGGGGCGGGGAGTGTTGCGGGGCTCAAGAGTCTATCATTTGTCCAAACTGGAACAGCCTGAAGGTCCATAGTCCATAATGCGGTGAATAAAATTGGTATGTCCACATCACGGAAGAGTAATTAGGCACAGAAAGGAATGAAGCACTGATTTATGCAAAACCTCAAAGCTGTGATAGTGAGCAGAGGAAGCTGGACACAAGATTGCTCCGTGTGTGATGCCTCTGCAGCGAGAGACGAAGGACAAGTGTTCTTCTGGGACCGGGGACGGGATCGGGGATCCACTGGGAACAGGTATGAGGGAACATCGTGAAGGGATGAAAATGTTCTAAAACTGGTTTGTGGTAATGGTGTGCACATCTGTAAGTTTGCTAAAAATCAGTGCATTGTACACTTTTACAGCTGAATGTCGAGGGGTTCAGATTATGCATCAATCAAGTTGTCCGGACGGCATCATGCCTTCTCCACCAAGGGAGGTGGGCACAGGTGCCCTCCAGCTGCTCTCACCTCTGTGACAGCCCCGCGTGGTGGCAGCACTCCACCGTGCAAGCAGTCTCAGCCCCTAGGACGACCTTTGTGCCCGGTCTTCTGGTGTGACATCAGCCTGACCATTCTCACGACCTGAGACCTCTGATGGACAGTTGCCTCCTGGTCTCCTGTCTGCCCAGCTTGGGGTCACGACAGCCTCCCCTTCAATTGCACTGACAACCCTCTTCTCACTACCCTTTTCTCTGCTTCCATATTCCCCTGTCCTCCAGGGAGATCACGGGGCACACAGTTCTCCCATGCTCAGGTGGGCACAGGGGGATCCTCTGGCTGGAGGCACAGGTTCTCAGGGTCCCACCAACCTGGGTCATCCAAACCAGGAGACTCTAGCCGCCTCTAGCCTGTGTGGGAGCCACCCTGTGCCCCGGCCACTGTGCCTCCTCCTCTCGGACAGGTGACCTGGAGCCAGGAGGGTGACTTCTCCAGAGGCAGGGCTCCCCTTGGAGTTTGAGCAAACTCTTGGGGGCAGGATGGCATCAGAGAAAGAGGGCAGCTGCTGAAATTCTGTCCTGAATTCGGAGCCTCCAAAATGT
>RCUC01087559.1:0-23063 GCA_003697995.1 Taxidea taxus jeffersonii | reverse complement strand
GGGGGGGGCGGCGAGGAAGCAGGAAGCCCCTGCTTCCACAAGCTACAGGCTGGGTGGGTAGCTGAGCACTCCAGTCCGCCATCTTTGGGGTAACTGGGGGCACAACTAGGGAGAAGGTGGCCACCCTTGGCCTCCCACAGCCCATGCCTATTTCTGGAGTGCTGGTCAGGGGCCCTTTCTCAAACACGCCTACCCATCTTAGGCCCAATTCCGTCTGAGCTCTGAGGTTAGACCCCAGGAGCCTGGGCTGGGGTGAGCATCTCAGGTCTTCCAGATTCCTTAGAGACCGGTGGGGGTCCTAGCTACTCATAGGACTGTAAGGGAGAGCGAGGCTGGGGAAGGGGGTTGCTCACAGCTGGTTCCAGGTCCCGTCCTTGTGCTGGAAGACCGTGTTGGGTGGAATGCTGGGGAGGGCTGGAGAGGGGGTTATTTTAGAAGGAGGGTCACCCGTGACACCGTTCTCCATTCCCCAGGCCGAGTGAGCTTCTGAACACTGTTCCTTTTCAACGTGTTTAGAGAAGGGGAGGGTCCCTGTGCAGGCATCGAGGAAGAGGGAGGCGTCTGATATGGAATGTGACAGGCTGCAGCTGGAAAGTTGGCCTCAGAGAGGGAGGAAGGAAGCAAGTTCATACACAGCCAGCCAGATGAGTCAGGAGGGGCCAGGGACAAGGGCAGTGTGTCTAGAAGCTGGCGTGGTGGGGCACCTCTGGGCTTCTCCAGCCGCCTTTCCCCACCCCCAATGCTCCAGATTATTCCTGCTGGACAAAGACTCTGGGGAGTGACCTGACTCTTCAGGCTCTGTTTCTATTACTGGCTGCAAGACCCTAACCCAGGGCCCTTGCTGGAGAAAGTGGACATAACAGGCTCCAGCTGTTCCGCAGGATTCAGAGAAGACCTGGGAAAATCTGGTGCCATGAATAAGGCCTGGACTGTAAGCCAGCAGGCCTGAGTCTCAGCCCTCACTTGGCCACCTCTCTGCTGTGTGACTTGGCCAAGACTCTTTGACACTCTGGGCCCTGTCTTCCTAGCGGCTTCAAGGCCCCTGGAGGACCTGTCAGCTCAGAGCTCATAGGAACCTAAGGGAGAGCTCTCTGGCTGGGCTGTGGCCACAGGAGGGAGGCTCCTTTGTTCAGAAGACGCCAAGTCCACCCTTCACTGGGCTCTTGACTCCAAAGGCTCACATCGCAGTCCCGTTGGAGTCAAAAGGGAGCAGTGCCTTTAGGCCGAAGTCCTAGAAGATCCCCTGGAGGAGGTGGCATGTAAGCCAGGCCTCAACGGACAGGGCTGGTGGCCGCTGGAGGGGATAGATCGGAAAGAAACGCCAGATGATGGGGATGGCACGGGGCAACGTGGCGAGCAGCGGTGGAGGGAAGCAGGTAGCTAAGACCGCTTTGAGCCCGGGAAGCCAGCCTGGGAAGGGCTGCTGGGCCAGGGGGAGAGAGCCAGGAGGCAATAAAGAAAAATTCAGAGTTTGAGGCCTTGTGCTCCGAAGTCACACTTCTGAGGCTGACCTCTAGCTTGGCCCCCGAGCAGCTGAGTGACCTGAGAAAGTTCTCAACCTCTCTGCACTGGCTCCGTCTTCAAAGTAGGAACAAGGATGGCCCCTGCCTCTTGGGTTAGTAGAGTGAAATGAGGTAATGGATGGCAGGTGTTCATGGTGGGGCCGGGCACTGAGGGGGCCCTCCCTACAAGTAGGCCGCCATGATAGTCCTGTTTGAAGCTGAGAAGCTTCTGGCTAGCTGAGAAGACCCAGTGGGTGGAAGGCTCCTGCCAGGCATTGCTGTGGGAAGTGGAGTGACCCCCATTTTCCCCTCACCTCTTTGTTTCTTTTCCCTTTCAGGGTCCTCCTGGGCCTTATGGAAATCCGGGCCTCCCCGGCCCTCCTGGAGCCAAAGTGAGTATTTGCCCTGGGGTCTGGGGATAGGGCCATGGAGGGGGTGCTGGGGTTCGGACTACGTTGGAGGTGCTTCCTAGGGGCCCCTGTTGGGAGGGGCTCCATGCCACGGGCACCCCCTGAGCGCCTCCCAAGTGGCAGGCGGTGGCACGGTGAGGACTCGAAGTGCAGCTTCTGGTTGGGGGAGGGATTAGGGAGAGAAGGGCAGTTGGAGCCTAGAGCCCTCAAAAGACAACAGGAAGAAGGGTCCTTTGCTGCCAGAAAGGGAAGGCCTTGAATGTCAGACTAGAGGCAGAAATTTTACTGGGTCTTCAGACTTATCCTGGGAGGCGTGTCATCTTTTGAGCTGGGGAGGAACATGGGCGTCTTTGGGAACGATGGCTGGATGTCGTGCGGATGTGGACAGGAGGTGGGGACCAGAGCAGAGACAGGGAGACCCTGGGGGTGAGGGAGCGGACAGGGAAGGGATGAGGCTAGCCCAGCCAGTGTAGGGGTGTGGGAGGAGGGGACGCAGATGCATTCACTATGTGGAGGCCAGTTAGAGAGAACGCAGCCATGGGTGAGCTATAATGAGACCAGTGACACCCTGGCGTTAGCCTCAGTGACCTGACCAGGTTAACCTGGAGAAGGAAGGCGAGAGCCATGTTCATTTGGGAACTGGGAGCCCTGCCAGGTGGAGATGATACATGGACACAGACATTCTGGAGCTCTCTGCAGAGCACTGAGCTGGAGATGAGCCCTGAGGGGTGGAGGCAATCGCACAGATGCCACCTGCCCCAGGGAGCCCTCCTGGAATGCTCCAGTTAACTTTAAGACCAGTTTAACATAAGACCATAGAGATCAGAGTGAGCGGCACCCTGACACATGCTGGGATCCCCAGCCCCGGAGTGCCCCGCTCTATTCCTTGTGCTCCAGCAGCAAACAGGGCTGTCCAGGGCTGCACTTGGAATGAGCAGCCGGAGTGCCAAAAAGTGTGCCCGGCCAGCAACATTAGGTCATGGGGAGAAGTCTCCAGGAATGGCTGGAGACCGGAGGAGGGCAAAGAAGTTGCGAGGTCAGGGGAGCCAAGAGCATGGGGGCTGTGCTGAAGGGGCATGAAGCAGGCCTGGAGGGAAGGCAGAGGGGCGCCTGGCTAGGACACCACCTGGCCCAGCCTGTCCTCCATGGAGTAACCCGGGTGGCCAGCCCCAAGGTCATTCTTTGCTAAGGCCATTGTGCAGATGGAGTGGTTTAGGGAAAGCCGTTAACCAATTGGTCCCCAGGTCTTGCCACCTCCAAAGGCCGGCTCTGGCACTCACCAGCTTGTCTGGGAGGTTGGGACACACGGCCAGGGCTGGACTGGGGTCCTTCCTTGCAGAGCAAGCTCAGAGACCTTGGGTGCCCTGTGGCCAGCAAGTGCCCCGAAGTGCTGTGGTTTTAATGAGGTGAATGGTGCAGGGTTTGATAGCATAGCTGTCTTCCTGGGCGAACATGGACAATAACAATCGCCCGTATACGGGGCCTTACTGTGGGCACTGTGCCCAGTGCATGTACTTGACATAGCTTGTCTTCATTTGATCTCCACAAAGACCCAAAGACATGGGAGGAGATCCCGTACCCGTGTGCAGATAGGGAAACAGAGGCTCGGGCACATTAAGGCGCCATCTAGGAAATGACTGCAGGACCTACCCCTGTGGGCCAGGTGGAAAGAAGGAGCCCCCTTGCTCCCCCTCTGCTCTGTACAGGCCTCAGGCCTCCCAGGCCGTGGGGTCCTTCAAGGGCTGAGGACCCAGCTGTTCTGAACTGCCAGGTTTGCTCAGGAACATGCTGTTCTGGGTCTGCTCGGGGACTGTCCTGTCTGGAGCTTCCCGTTTCCCTCCTGCTCCCGCCCTTTCTTCTCCACTCCACTCCACTCCAGCTTCCAGAACAATTCTTTACTTCTGCGGCAGCAGATGCTCCACAGGTCCCTCCTCTGGTCCACGCCGGCCCTGAACGGCAGGGCCTCTGCCCCAGGCCTGTGGCAGCCCCAGTCTGGCCCATAGCCCACTCCCATCCCTCCAGCAGATGTGCTGAGGCAGTAGGGGGGCCCCTCAGCCGTTTCTCCCTCCATTTGGAGAAGTAGCTCTGGGGGTGCTGAGGGAGGCTTGTATCTGGCAGGTGACCCCTCCTCCTGCGGCCACATGGGGCTGGGGCATGTGGGCATGGGGTCTGCTGGACAAGACTCCCACCTGTTTCTTTGTATAACAGAGAAGGGTGTGAGTTCCAGAACATACACTGCAATGGGAGGCTGCTTCTGCCAGTAGCGCTTGCATAAAGTGCCAAGGGGAAAAGCCATGCCCTTTCCCAGACACCTGGCCTGCAGCCCAGGGGTGAGCACAGGTGGCCCCAGGATAGGCCAGTTGGGCGGGAGACCCCAGTTTGCTGGGGTTGGGGTTGCCCTTGGGCTGCTCTTGATCCGAGGTGTGGCCAGGACAAGGTTAAAGCAGAGGTTCTCCCAGAGTCGAGTTCCTGACTGAGCTGAGGTTGGCAGAGAATGGTGTATATCTGCACCCAGGGTGTGATTCTGGGGAGAGGGTCCTCCCTGTGTCCCAGATCCCCATTGGGCCTGGGAGGTACCCTGGTGGGATTGGAGGTCTGGCCTCCCCCAGGCCCCATGCTGGCTCCCCCTCTTTGCACACAATGTTGCCATCTAGAACCATCATGGGCAACCCCCCCCTCAACCAATCTGGTCATCTCCTTCAGTTGGCAAATGTTTATTGAACACCTACTATGTGCTGTTGATGGAGAAATCAGCCAGACAGGAGGGTGTGTCCAGGTGGCAGGGAGGCCGCACTCTATCTGGATGGGTCACTGTGCGCTCATTGCTTAAGTGAGGTTATGGAGCCCTCAGGAGCTTATGACCTTGTGGGATAAAGACTGAGGGGTGGGAGAGACCAGTGGGGTTAAGAGGATCTAGAAGGAGGGGAGGAGGATCAAATGAAGGACTTGAGGTCACAAAGACGCCAAGGTGACTTGCCCGGCGTTACTGGCAATGACCAGCACTGGCAGGACTGCTTGGGGATCCTTGCTGGAAGACCCTTGTCAGGGCCGTTACAGTGTGACCCGCCTCCCCCAGACCCCAAGGCCTTACCCATGTGCCATCGACCGGTACACCCCATGTTCAGATCCATCAGGGAGAGGGCAGGTCAGCTCCCACGTGGGGTCAAGATCCAGGACTTTGAGCCATCCCCCTAGGAGGACGGCACTGGCTGACCTTGGAGGCCCAGTGTTGGGTCACTGGATTGATTCACATCGACAACCGACCCACACGTGTTGTTGCAGGAAAGGGCAGAGGTTAAGAGTACAGACCCTGGAGCCAGATGATCGAAGTTCAAACCCCAGCTCTGTCATGTCCCAGTTCCGTGACTCTGGGTACATTATTTCAGCTTTCCGTGCTTCAGCTTCCTTATCTAGAAAACGGAGGGGAAGAGTCGCTGCCCCCTTGAGTTGTCAGGAGGAGTAACCAAGTTCACTTGGAGCCGCGCTGGCCCGTAGAAGGGTCAGCTATCAGTATGGGCGAGGTGTTGGCCCTGTACTGGGGCCCCAGCAAGGATAGTCCCTGCCCTCGTGGAAACAAGCTAATCACACTGATAAATGCAGAATCATGTCATGATCATGGCTCCACGTGAGCGGCCTGGGATGCCTGCCACAGTGCGGACTGGGCCGGTCTAGGAGCTGAGGCACACCTTCCCGGAGGGCAGATGGGTCAGACTGAGGTCTGAAATGCACCAGGTGACAAGGCACAGGGGCAAGAGGCGGCCGGGTTGGGTGGCAGGCCTGGGAGGCAGTGGTAAGGCCTTTGGGCTTCATCTGAGCAGCAACAGGAAGACACGCAAAGGTTTTTAGCAGAGGTGACATGATCAGATGAGGTCTACAGAGGCCACCGGGCAGCCTGAGAAGCAGGGCCTGGCTGGCAGCCAGCAGGGAGGCCCAGAGTGGCTGTGCAGGGGATGCTGATGTGCACCATGGTGCATGCAGGTGGGATGCAGGGCTGGGGGCACGTGAGGGGCCCTGGGCTGGAGGCAGTGGGGCTCCAGCTGTGCAGGAAGGCCAGGGCTGCCCATGCCAGAGGAGAAGTAGCCCAGCCCCACTCTTCCTGGCAGGCAGCCCTTCCATCCCTGGTGTGGCCTGCTCAGTGCAGTGAATTACCCAGGATGATTAGGGGCCCTCCGGCACTGAGGGGCTGGGCAGGGGGAGAGGCGGGCAGGAGGGAGCAGACTTGGTGAGCCACGGGGCTGCTAGCAGAGCTGGTTGGGGCTGAGGTGGAGAAAGCCTGCGGGGTTCTCAAGTCCCAGCCTCTCCTTGTCCTTCCTCTGATGACAGAGGTGGGGAATGCTCATTAAGGAACATGTGGAATAGTCTAGAAAGTATCAAGAAGAAATGAGCATGGGGCATGCTTATTAAGGAACATGAGGAATAGTCTAGAAAGTATCAAGAAGTAAGCTGTCTGCAGTGGCTCTGCCTGGTGATTAGCACTGAGTGCCTTTTGAAGACTGGGCCAAGGACTGACCAAGAGCTTTATACCCTTTGTGGGGCAGATGTTACAACCCCCATTTTACAGATGAAAAAACTAAGGTCTAAGTGGCAAAGTAACTAGACCAGGGTCACATTTCTGATAAGGGACAGAGACAGGATTTGAATCCTCTGCTGCCTAACTCCAAAGCCTGTATGTGCTTTTAGCTACAAGGCAATTTTGCTCCATAGTTCTATGGCCTTCCTCTGTAGAGAAAGTCACATATACATTATATATATGTTTGAGCGTGTATATATTATAGATACAAGTTCTATATAAGTAGCATATATATTTTTTTAATCAAAATAAATAAGAATTTTTATTTCTTAACATATATGTTAGCATACATGTAATATATATGCTAATATACATATATAACATTAAAATGCATGCATAGAGACACAAAGATACAGATGTATCTACATGTACAGGCACCCATACATGTGTATGAATCATTTAAAATATGCCCTGCATGTAAGTGCTTTATGGGTTTGCCTGTTTTATTAGCAGTTGCCTTCTAGAAAGATTGAACCAGTCAAGCTGTTGCTAGCATCAGAGGAGGAGATTTTAAAAAGTCACTTTATTGTTTTCACTTCAGTTCATTGATCATCTAGAAGAAGAAGTCTTTTCTTACATCTGTTTGCCATTTGTATTTTACCATTTGTGCATTTGTTTATTTGGGGGGGTTGGGATGCTGTCTTTCATTACGGATTTGCACAGGTACTGATATTTGCGTGTTAAGATCATACAGGCTTCATCGGCCTTCTGAGTATATTTCAGTTCGGCTGCTTGCCTGTAGAGTATTCATGATGATATTCACAAATAAAAGTTTTATCTATTTTTTTTGGACTAACAATAACAGCTAACACGTACTTATTAGGAACTTATGCCAGGAGTTTGGAGAGGGTTCTTCCCATATGTAAAATTTATCGTTCCTCACGTTTATACTTGGATATTTTTTTCCTACCACATGATCAGAGAGGTATTCATTATATTCTAGTCATTTCATAGTTTCATTTGTATTCTCAAAGATTTTAAACCATCTGGTGTTAATCTTCATAGGGGGTGGGTATGAGATGGGGCTGTAACTTTTTTTTTTGCCCCATAGTTAACCATTTATTGAATAACCTTGACTCTACTGATTATCATATGATAGAGTGAGGTCTATTCCTGGCCATTCAAATATGTTTCATTGCTCTGTTTATATACTTTTTGCTAAAATACTATTTTATATGACATCTACAATATTTTGGGTCTTCTTTCCTTGTTGTTGTAAAATATTTCTGGCTATTTGTTCTGTCAGATGAACTTAATGCCCATCTTAATCATTTCCTTAAAAACATCCTTGGGATTTTTATTGGAGTTATATTAGATGTGTATATTAATTTGTAAAGAATTAGCAGTTTTAAAATACTACATTTTCCTACCTAAAACCATAATATGTCTTCTCACTTGGTTGAGCTTTTTAAACATCTCTTAGTAAACTTTTATAGGTTTTATTGTATAAGGCCTGCACATCTCTGGGTTTTGCTTAGAAATTTTATATTTTTGTTACTGTTATGAGTGAAATATTTTCCCCATTCCATTTTCTAGCTGGCTGTCAGCTACTGACGAGGACTGTTGACTTTTGTATTTTTGTACTCTTTGTGTTTATTTTATAACCACACCCTGTACTATGTGATTTTATTGATTTTAACAGTATTTCAGTTATTTCTCCTGTATTTTCTAGAAAGGTCCTCATATTGCTTGCAAAAAAGGACATACTTTTGTCTCCTTTTTCTCAAAGGCTAGTTATCCCATTTGTTTTTCTTGCCCTATTGCATTGGCCGGAACTTCTAAACACATGACATAGTGATAGTGGGAGGCCCAGACTCTCTTTAGTGGAAGCCAGTCTGAGCCAATCCCAGCCTTAGAGTTGTCTCTTGAGATTCTATTCATTCATTTGCTCATTTGTGAAATATTTTATGATGTCTCCTCTGTTCCAGGCCTTGTGCTGGGTACTTGGATTAGAGATGACCTACGCAGGGGACTTCTGGCCCAGAATTTCCCAATCCTTCATGATGTGTTCCTCTTTTGTGTCAGTCCCTCTCTAGACCTTGGCCTCTCAGAGCCCTCTATTCCTCTGCTTTCCAACCCTACCTGCAGAAAAGGAGCTCAGCATAGTCCCCACTCCCACTATATTTGTAGCATTTATGGCTAAGGATATACGTTCCCATCTGTCTTCTAGTTCCCAGAGGCTCTGTTAACTAGTTCGGAGGGAATACCATTCCCCACGCAGACAGGGAAAGGGGCTCGCCCAGGGTCACATAGGCTTGTTGGCTGGAGAGCTGGGTTGGCAACCAGGTTCTCATTTTAACAAATGTGTAAGCAATTAATTAGACTTTATATATTCCTTCTTTCTCTCACTAGGGAATCTGTAGGAGTCTGGCTGGGAAGCCATATAGTCTTCTCCATCCCAGAAGTCACACCTTCACCTGACTAGGGGTGCTTCGAGCATCCTTGGAGTTGAAAGTTCATCTGCCTCCCTCCTTGTCTTCCTCCAGCCTTAGCTTAGCTGGAACTCCCTTCAGGGATTTCCCCTCTGTCTGGGTCAAGTTCTCTCTGATGTCCTCCTTACTCCACTTATCATTGGATGGTAGTTTTTAATCTGTAGTGTACTGACAGGTAAAGAGCTTGGGCTCTGAAACTAGACCCCTGCCTGAGTCGAAGTCCCATTTACATATTGTATGACCTTGGATAAGTGACTTAGCCTCTCTGTGCCTTAGTTTACCCATCTGTGAAAGGGGATGGTGATCGTTGCTACCTCACGGATTTATGTGTCCAGGGCTCAGAAGAGCACCCAGTAAATGCTAGTGCTGATTATTATTACTGGTCTCTGGTTTCTCCTTCGAGAGCCCCCCATGAACATGAACTGTGCCATGTTCCCCATGGCGGTGTTCTCTGTGTTCACCCCAAAGCTTGGCTCAGAGTAGATGTTCACGTGTATTTGTACTTATGGCTGTTGTACTCGGGTAAGGCTTACCTCCTAAGCCCTTTGCTGGCTGCTGAGAATGCAGAGAGAAATCCACCCATGATGGAAATGGCCCAGGTAAGGAGCCCAGACAAGGGAGGAAATCCATCGTATCTTCGGGTCTTGGTTTCCCGTTTTATAAAACGACAGAACAGGATACACCAAGACCCACCCCTGACTGCATCTCAAGCTCAGCTGCTCTACCAGCCAGACGGAGGTGGGCGAGCGCGGGGTGGGGAGAAGCTGCTGTCCTTTTTTGGCCATTGGAATCCTTGGTAGCCCTGAGCTTGGCTTTGTACTTGCGCTATGGACATAAAAGGCATTGGAGCGGGGCTTGTGAGGAGCGGAGGGTGGGAGATGTGTGTGGGGGCGGCCAAGGCGAGGTGGTAGGTCCCAGAAGGTGGGTTCTGCAGAAGTGACCTGGAAGGGCCCAGGTGGACAGGCGGTTGGTGTTCTAACAGGGAGGGCCTGGTCTCCCCCCAGGGGTGGCTGTCACCCGGTCAGAGGGAGTGCTGGAGAAGCATCCAAGCTTTTCATTCATAAACGAGTAAATGAGTGCTTCGAAGTCAGACTGAGCGAGCACTAGCCAGACCTGGGAGGACCTTGCCTCTTAGCTGCGTGTCACCCCAGGCAGTGACCCGGCCTCTCTGAACCTGGGGCTCAGTCCTGAATTGCAACCAGCGGGTGTTAAGAGGATGAACAGACATAGTGTTGGACACAGAGTCGGTGGCAGAGAGACCTGTCCTCTTTAAGGCTCCGTCCAGTTCGAGTGTAGTGACTTCTCGTGGAGAGCGGCGGAGCCAGGATTTGGAAGGGCTGGGCTCCGATGAAGCAAGGGACCAAATGGGAACTAACTAAAGTTGGTCAAACTACCTCTCCCATGGGTCACATCCATTATCTCACTGGGTCCTTGCCAACAAAGACGCTGGTGGATGTGTGTGCGTGTGTGTATGAGAGCATGCACCCATGTGCCTGTGTGTACGTGAGCACACACCCGTGCGTATGTGTGTGTGCCCATGCGCGTGCACCTACGTGTGAGAGGATGTGTACGCACGTGCCTACATGTGAATGTGTGCATGTATGTGTGTGTACCTGTGTGCAGGTGTGAGTGTGTGTGCGCCCTCACGCGCATGTGTGCCGTGCCTGTTGTGCAGCCCCCCTTTTAAGGCTAGGCAGTGGAGGCTCAGAGACATGAAGTGATTTGCCCGAGGTCCCTGTGGGATTCCCTGCCTTCAGCCCAGGGCTTGTGACTCACGGCCCAGCTTGGGGAGGAAGTGTGGGAATGAGTGAGAGGGATAGAGGTCAGGGGTTCTTGGAAGGTGACATCAGGGTGGACCGACTCTCCAAAGGACTGTTTTCTGAGTAACTGAGCCACGTTGGGCCAAAGGAGCAGGCTGGCAGCCAGGAGCCCTCGGCAGCGCCAGAAGAGATAGAGCTGCTCTACCTCGCGGATCCTCTCCCTCATCCTCGTGCTCAGAGGAGCTGGGATCCTCGCCACAGGGACCGTCCCATATGCTAGGCACAAAGGGTGCTTGTCTCTGACTGGGAACCCGCCACTTACTGGTTTCTCCCCGGTTTACTGCCTATTCTAACTCTTCAGGTCTCGGGGCCTCCCGGAACACAGATTTGGGAATGACAATTTCAGGAGTGTGTCTTAGCTCTGCCTGGGCCTCCACATGGGACCTCAGACAGCACCTTTCCTCCTCCTAGCCTCAGTTTCCCTAAGTGGATGGGGGGAGGGCAATAACACTTCCCTTGCCCGCACCATCAGGCTATGGTGAGAATCTTGTGAGACCAGGGTACCGCACACAGTGAGGGGCTGTGCACAGACGTCAGCGGGTCTTACCACGCTGACCCTCGGTAAATGGAGAACAGCGAGGTGAGCGTACTAGAAATTCAAGAAGAATCGGGCATGCTTCCTCGACGCGTCTCTCAGGAGTGCTCTGAGAGCCCAGGGGAACAAGTCAGGAGGCAGTCCTAGCAACACGCACGTGCAAGGATTGGTCAGCGGAGATCTACCCGCTGGTGGGGAGGACACCTTCCGGCTGCATCTTGGAGAATGTCTGTGGTGTAGTGCATGCTACTTGAGGAGCGGTTTTCTAGGCGGGGGTGACGGCCTGAGCCAGGACCTGGCAGTAGGGAAGGACAGGGCATGGCTGGTGATGGGCTGTGGTCTGGTGAGGATAAGAGGGACCCTGCTTGTGGGGTTAGCAACTGGTAAGAGAGCCAGGTTTGCAGAGGGTGGGTGGAACCAGATGGTAGAAGACACGGGACATCAAAGGAGGAGTTCCAAGCTGTCATCGTGCAGTCAGTGGGGAGCTATGGAAGGTGTTAGGGCAGGGAAGAACGGAACTGGAAAAGACACACACACACCCCCGCCCCCGGAGGTGTGTGACTGAGGGTGATGGGTGGGAGGGCATTTTAACACAGGACTTTGAGCAGAGGTTGTGGGGAGATGGCCTCTCTAGACGACTCTAGAAAGAATTATTTTTCTTTCAGGGACAGAAGGGGGACCCAGGGCTCTCACCAGGAAAGGCCCTCGATGGGGCAAAGGTAGGTTTCCAGGGACTCCAGCGTCGAGGACAGTGGGGGAGTGGACCGTAGGGAAACCGCCATGCCTCGGCAGAGGTCGTTGCCTGTAAGAGGCAGGAGGCAGCAAAGTAGCCAGAGAAGAGTGTGGTTTGGTGTTTTCCTCGAAGTCCTTCAGCTCTCCCTGTGCCAAGCCCAAAGTCATTCCCTGGACTTTCTTTGGGGGTGCAGCCCATAAGACCGACAACAGCTTTTGCCTGTGGACACACCCTTGGCGAGTGATCTTTTGTGTAATGTCCTGCATTTCTGTAGGGCCCTCTAGGTGACCCTTGGCGTGCAGAAACTTTATGCTAGCACACACCCAGGAAGCTTCCAACAAACATTCAAAATCGCCTCTGAGGTTAATTTGAGCCCACAGGTCTGTGGATTTCTAGGAGGTGGGAAAAGATCAGGCCAGAGATTCAAGGCTCCCTATCTCTGAAGGGTTATGGGACCAGAAGTTTCTCATGGCAAAGGGAATACTTAGGCCAGAGGACTTCATGTATCCCTGAAGCATCCCCCCCACCCCCATACACTGATGAAGGGGCCTGGAAGGAGCACAGGACAGTTGGGAAGAGGGCAACCCAGATTCTTAAGTAAGACCCCCAGCACTCAGACATATATGTGTCCTGGAAGGAGCCCTCCTGACAGACAGAACACAGCTTCTCAACCCAGCCTCCCGTGCTTAGGCACGTAGAAGCCACAGGTCCCTTTGATTTCCCTAAGACCTAGGTGGCTTATTCCTTCACATCCTCATGGATCATTTTTTCATGCAGCAAACATTTAGTGGGTGTAAACCTCCACACGCATGCCCCTGTACTCCTCATCAAAGCCTTGTAATACAGGACAGACGGGCCTGGCTTGCAAATGAGAAAACAGAGAGCCCTCGGAGGCAGGTGGCTTGCTGGAGGTCACAGAGCTGGTCAAGAGCAGAGCTGGATTTGTATCCAGGTCTGACAAAGTCCAAGAGCCTGGGCTTCTCTCTTGCTCCTGAGTTGTCCGTTCTCAGGTCTCAAGGCAGAAATGCCCCCTACTGCCCACCATGCCTAGCCAGGAGGAGGAAAGGGCAGAAGGGAAGGGGTGTCAGGACCAGGTCTCAGGACCTCATTCTCAGGAATGCAGAGAGAGAGAGCAGATTGGAAAGGGACAGACAAGTGGTGTGTCCCCTGGGGCAGTGGTTTTCAGACACAGTTTTAGTAGCAGACCCTGTTCCCTAGATGGTATCCTGTGCCAACGTCCAGGGTATAAAATAGATCAAGGGGAGAGAGTGGGTTAGTGGGGAGGGGCTGGGTAGCCACCCACTGAGCTGCCCTCATCCCTGCCAGAGGCCTCCGGGCCTCCAGGAGTCCTGGTCACAGGCAGTTGGCCGAGTGAGGACAGGCTTGCCATTTCACAAGTGTCTCTGTTACCGTTCCCCCTGCCTCACCCCTTCATCTGTGTTTTGCAGGGCGACGTGGGCTTGCCTGGGCTCTCGGGGAATCCAGGACCTCTTGGACGAAAGGTACACCTTTTGTTTTCCATGGTTTGCCTTGTGTAGTGGTCTTTCTAGCCTCCCAGCATGGGTCTGCCATCCTTCAGGACTCAGCCATGCTCATGCCTATTCAAGACCGTCCTCCTGGAACCCCAGCCTTCAGTCCAGGAGCCTCCACTCTACTCAAGGACCATTTGCCCATCTTGGTTATTTTCAGCCTGAAGTCTAGCCTCACAGATCAGGGCGTGTGAATCTGGTTTGGCACTCTCCCTACGGAGCCTAGCACGGGGCCTATGCGTAGTAGGTGTTCAGGAAATGGGGGTGGGGGGTGGGGAGGACAGTGCAGGCCAAGGGTCGACTAGTTTCCCATGGGGATTCCAGGAGGTTCATTGGCCTAGAGCCACGTCTTTGGCTTCCACCCCGGCTGCCTGCTGTGGCTGCAGCCACCGGCTCTCTGGGCCATCTGGTTCTTCTCTGGACAGATGTGATGTCTCCTGGCTCCATCCTGTCCTTGCTCTGAGGGTCTCTGTGGCACTTCTCCACCCTCCATGGCCAGAGCAGGCCAGAGCATACATCTGGAGAGGCCAGACCCAGACAGGAGTCTGTGGCTGTCTGTGAGCTGGAGAAACATGGTATTTTCTGGCTCAGAGAACACAGGGACTCCCTCTCCCCACTCGCTTCCCCTCCGTGCTCCAGCACTTTCTGATGGATGAGGTGTGAATGGAAAAGTCCCTTTCCAGTGGCGGCTTGTAAAGCAGCCAGAGGTGGTCTCGCTCTCCATGGGGGGTGGGAGTCTAGCAGAGGCGGCAGGAGATGGGAAAAGCAGGCTAAACCTGCTCCTGCTGGGGCTCCAGGCCTCTCTGTTCTCAGCAGATGTCCAGGGAGGCCCAGAGCCCCCATCCAAGAGGGACCAGCTCACCTGAGAAGGGAGAAGCATCTTTTCTCAACTATGGAAGAGTCTCTGTGCGGTTGGAAAATGCAAAACCATTGACACAGAGGCCCCGGGGCCCCCGCTCAGGCAGACATGCAGGAGTTGGTCTGTGGCAGGCTGGTGGGCAGATCATGGTTGGGGGGGGTGTCTTGGGGCCCAAGGCAGGGACCCCTGACCAGTCGTGAGGGCCGAGAGGAAGACCAATGGGTAGAATGGTACCTGGAATCATCACCATGCCTGGTTTGTAAGCACTCTCTCCTCCCATGAGTGTCTTCAGTGACAACAGCGGCCACTTTGTCCTGATGCCCTTAAGTGGCTTTTCTGTATCGTCTTGTGTGGGGAGCCTTGGGGGAGAAGGGACACCACCCTGGGTGACAGGTGAAGTCGGCATCCTCTGCTCACTGGCCCATTGACTTGGAGTGTCACCTCACGGTGACACCCATAATCCCATTCATTCATTTATTTGACAGAAGTGATTGAATCCTTATTATGTGCCAGGCAGGATGCAAGGCGGGGAGCTGAGTAAATTGACAAAAATCCCTGTCTCCCCAGAGCTTGCATTCTTGTGTGCAAGGTGGGGCGACAGATACTGAAAAGAAAAACAGTAAAAATTGAAGGATAAATGGAAAATGGACAAAAATAGGCAGGAGAAAGGGAGTTTTGGTTGGGAGGGTTCTCAGGTTAGGTAGTGTGGCAAATTAGAGGTGGCATAAGGAGTGACTGTCCTTTGTCACCTTGTGTCCTCACAGTAGCCTCCAGGAGTTAAAGCACTATTAAGCATATCTTACAGCTGAGAAGACAGGCTCAGATTGACCTCATTCATTCATTCGTTTGATTGCTCATTCTTCTAGTTGTTCAGCAAATATGCACTTAGGTCTCAGGCTTACCCAGGTCAGCAGTGCTGTCACGGGTGTTGAATGAATGCCAGCGAGCTCACCAGGGGCCTCGTGGAGAAGAAATTCAGTAGCAGTGCCCCCCTCCACCTGCTCGCCCCTGCCTCACTGTGCATTAGAACCAGCTGGGGGCTGTGGGCAGGGACTCTGGTCCTGCTGGTGTGAGTGGGATCCAGGTACAAGATTCTCATGAGCCGCCGAGACTGAGAGTTGCTGCTTTGATGGACAGACCCTGCAGAGTTGCTAAGCCACAGAGTTGAGATTTGAACCCAGGTCTCTGACCTTCAAGCCCTTTCTCTGCCCAGCGCTGGCTGAGACAGCTTTTCAAATAAGAGAGGGCCCACCAAGTGAAAAACAGCCTCCCAGGCTGAGAAGGTCCTTTTGTCTGCCATCCGCCTGCAATGTTTGCTGAAGGTCTTTGCCGAGCCAAGCCCCGAGGGCTGGGCCAGTGCACAGACCAGGCCAGACAGGCCTGGACGGGACCCAGCTCTGTCCCCTCTCGTGCTGTGTAAGCTTGGGCAAGCGGCCTCACCTTGCTGAGCCTCAGCTGGGATTCATGGAGAGGTTGGGTGAAATGAGATGTTCTAGCCCCAGCACTAGCACGGGGCTGGAACCATAGGCACTGTGTGCATGTTTGTTGAATGAATGAGTGATCGTGATCATGAAGGAAAAGCGTTGAAGGTCTTGTCCATCTGGTACCATCAGTCATTTTGTCTAGTTACCAGGTAACAACCTCCTGTAGCCAAGAAGGCTACCAGAACCCTGTTTGCACATTGGGAGGGTGGAATCCTGTGCTGTCCCTGGTCTGACCATCTTGCCTTCTTTCCTTAGAGCTGTGCTTCCAAACTGGGGGTGATTTTGCCCCGCTCCCAGCCCAGGGAACAGTTAGCAATGTCTGGAGACGTTTTTGGCCATCACTACTGGGAGAGGGAGGCTACCAGCTTCTAACAGGTAGAAGCCCGAGATACTTTTAAATATCCTGCAACGCACAGAACAGCTGCCCTTCCCCAGCCAAGACTTACCCAGCCACCATGTCAGCTGCTCCATCCTGGGCCTTCCTGCCTCCCTGCGCTTGCTTACGCTGTGCCCTCATGCATCTGTCCCTCAATTCTATTCTCCATCACCGTCTTCTCCAGGAGCACCCTCCTGGTACCCCCAGGCAGAAGTCCCACCTCCTTCCCCTGATCATCCCGCCCACCTTCTCAGCCATTCTGGGACTCTGCCCGTTAGGCTGGCAGGAGACTCTCGGGTGTCCTTGGGGCATTCATCAGCTGGAGCAGGTGTTCACCCTTGCTTCCTTGTGGGGAGCTAAGCGCAGTGCTGGACACATGCATCTGCCCCGTCCCATACCTCCCTCCTCTCCTGCCTATGGCAGACATCATTCATTGATCTTTCCTGTCAAGCCCCGATGCGGCCTCAGAATCCTTAACACATTGCCCCATGTAGACGTGACTCATGGAATAAAATTGGGACTGTAGTTGAAACTTCCTCCCGGCTCCCTCTTGCAACCCTCCCCCTGCCCACAGGCCCTCCTTGTGCCGCCAGAGTTGGCCACTTCCATGCAGAGCCCCTCCCGAGAGCCTTCTCCAGAGTCCCCTGCTGCTGGGCTGCCCTGGGCTTCTGGAGCCCAGGCCCACTGCTGTTTCTGAGCAATCTTGTTCTACCCAGCCTGTTTACAACGCCGCCCCTTCCCGTTGGCTGTCTACACTGTCTTAGCACATCAGTGCTCAGGAGCGCTTCTCTAGCCCACTTAATATGTGTTACCTTCCAGAAGGTAGGGAGTGAGTTTGTTTTACTCACCAGTTTATTCTTTGTGCTTAACACAGGGTCATGTTTGGGGTTCAGCAAACCCTCACTGAATGCACAAACGATTGGTTGAATGAATGAGCCAGGCAGAAATGGTGTGTTCCTGCCCTATCCATCTCAGGTACCCGGTGAACAGAGTTTGGCTCGTGTGTCATGATGGACTGTGCTTTTGGACAAGCCACCCGTTTCTGAATCCTACAGTTTCTGAGCCGACACAAGGCTTTGAGATGCCAGCGGGGGAAACTGAGGTCCAGAGAGGAGCAGGGACTTGGGCAGTCTCATGGAATGAGTCACTCTGCCTCCTGGCCTGTTTCTTCCTCGCTGATCCTTTCTGTCCAGTGGGGCTCTCTGTCCCGCTGACGGCCCCCCGTGTGCTGCGGAGGTGGCCGAGGAGTTTAGGGAGTCTCGTGGCGTGCTCGGCCAGCACGGCGAGTTCCGTTTTACTGCCGAGGAAGCCGCTCTCACACTGAGGTAGAGCCGGGGGACCAGCTAAGGTCTAGGCACACATTGCTTCCCAGGACCCCCAGGCACGAACAGGACCCCCACCCCCACCCCCACGCTCCCTGCCCGAAGCCCAAATAGCATCCCGGCCAACAGAGAGACTGTCTGCAGCCACCGTGAGGTGATGTCTGGTTTCTCCTTGTGCATTGTAAGCAATGATTAATCTGGCTCCCAAACCAAAATATAGACCGAGTTCTATTATAAACACGGGTCCTGTGGAGACCCGCCTGCCGGGCCGCCAGAGGCCCCTTACAGACTCTGTGGTCCCTGGAGCTCCCTGGAAGCACCGGCCCTCCCCTCGTACCCGCCAGGCACCGATCACACAAATCACAGCCCGTGGGTCCACCTTGCGGGTAGCACTCACCCTGTAATTGCTGGGGCCCAGGAGAAGATCATGGTTTGGATTCTTCCAGGTCCCGGGGCCCTGTCATTTGAAGCTATTTGGCTGGCCCCAGCTTGGTAAACACTGCTAAGGTACTTCCAGGGAGCACAGGAACCTCCCCTCACCCTTCCCCCCCAACGCCGTGGTCTTGCTCGGCCTCTCCTGCTCTCAGCCAGCCAGGAGAAGTGGGTCGTTCACAGCAACGTGCAAGGAACTTCAGGGTCGACTGATTGGGACAGACCTAGGAATCGTGGCCTGATGGACAAAGCGCAGCCCGAGGGGGTGGGGCGGGGGGGTGGTGTCAGGAGTCCTGGGGAACAGTCTGGGCTTGGCCATAACTTGCTAAGGAACCTTGCACAAGACCCTTCCCCCTGGTAAGTCTGTCTAATGAGAAAAGTGGTCAGATCGATGGCTTAGGTCCTCTCCAACTCAGATACTCCAGGGTTCTGTGTGATGGTCCTCTGTTTCGGTAATGATGTACTGACTCATATGCTCTGTCTTGGGGAAGAAGGTTTGTAAGGGGGTCTCTCCCTGCGTGGCTCTGTGTCCTTCTAGGTGGGCCTTGGGCCTCAATAGGTATGTCTTATCCCATGATTGGGAGGTTAGGATTTAGAGATTGGAGTCATATCTTGGCATTGCCCCTGAGAAGCTGTGTGGGCTCTGGGAAGTCTCTTTACCTCTTTGAGCCTCCGTTTCCTCGTCTCCCATGTGTGCCTGGTAATGCCTGCCTGCTAGGGGTGATGGCAGGGAGTTGATGAGCTGATGTATTTATTTAAGGCTCTAGTACCAGGCCAGGCAAAGGGCAGGCCAATGTCCCTATCCCCGAAGATCATGCATTTCCTTTTTTTCTGTGTCCTGAGTAAAGGGTTTACTTAAAATCTTCCGAGATCTCCCTGGCAATGCTCCTCTGTGGGAGCATTGGTTTCCAGCAGATTTCTTCCTGACTGCAGGTGAAGCCAAGGGAGCTCATGATGCTCAGGGGCTCCCTGGTCTCCTTTCTTGGTTCTCTGGGGGATTCTCACCCCAGTATTGCATCGGCTTTGGGAAGCAACCTTAGGCGGGCTGAGAATGGCAGAGTGAGGCTCAGAGAGGGCGGTTGCCTGGGCGGAGTCACACAGCCTGAGCTCAAGGCTCAATTTTGCTCTTCGTGGGAAAGGCTTTGCTTATTCTTCCTCATGTGCAAGTTCAAGTGGAGAAAAGATAAGAAAGACGATTACGTGTGTCCTATCATGACATGTCCCTGCTCAAAATCCTCCTGTGGGTTGCTGCCATGCTCCTGCCTTGTGTGCTCTGGTTTCTGGCTTCTTAACCACCCGCCCCTCTCCACCTCACCCCTCACTCATTCTGCTCCCATCATGGAGGCCTCAGTCTTCGTCCAACCTACCCAAGAGGGTTCTTGCCTCAGGACTTCTGCACCCGCTGTTCCTTTTGGTAGGAATGCCTTTCCCCAGAGAGCCAGCCCTGCCTCATATCACTCATCCCAGTCACAGCCACCTCCCCCACCCCCCACAAATGGCCTCTCTCTGTCCCCTGACTCTGCTCACTTTTCTTTGTAGTGCTGGTCCCTGCCGCACGGTTGCCATTTTCAAAATTGTAGTTTTGATTCACAGCAGAAACCATACAACATAAAATTTACTATCTTAACTGTGTTTAAAGTTACCGGTCAGTAGTGCTAAGCACATTCATGTCATGGTGCAAAAGGCATCCCCAGAACTTTCCCACCTTGCGAAACTGAAACTCTACACCCCCCCCTCAAAATCTCCCTTTTCCCCCCTCCCCCAGACATTATCTTTTATATTTATTTGTTTTTACATCTCCTGTCAACTCCATTAAGGCTAAAGGATGTTGTCTTCTCACTCATCCCAGGCCTGGAATGGAACTGGCACATACAAGCTCAGTAAGTGTTTGTTGAATGAATGAATGAAGTATGAAGGTCACAATGGTGACAGCAGCAGGTCTTGACAGGGCCCCTGAATTCAGTGCTGGGTACTGGGCTGGGTGCTTTACACACGTTATATCATGTGATCCACGGGCTAGTCCTTTTGTATTCATTTGCAAGAGGAAACTAAGGCTCAGCGAGGTGATATCAGTGGCGTCAAATCATACAGCCCTCCAGGAGTGAAGCAGGATAGTTCCAGATCAGCCTGACCCAAGAGCTCTTAGCCATTCCACATGCGAGCCCCCTGCTATGGCCGAGGCTTCTGTCTGCTCCTGGGGGAAAAGAACGCGATGTCCCCCGCCCCAGGTAGAAGTCGCGCCCAAGCCCCGTTACCTCAATCTCATGGGCCCCACGTGTGAGATGTAATCATCTCACCGAGCCGTCCCCAGGCGTGAGTAGGTGCAGAAGGAATGCTTGTAAACCCCCCAGAGCTCTTGGATCCAACCGACGCTGCTGTCTATAATTATGACTCCTGCTTCCTGGGGGCCTGTGGGGGGTGCTGAGTGCATGTGCCTGTGTGTGTTCATGGACATGCGTGAGTGCTTACTGTGCCCAGGATGTCGGCCAGGCTCTCAGTGTGGCCTCGGGTGTCAGAAGGACCCGGCGGTGAGCAGGAGCCCAGTGCTTCTTAGCGATGGGACTCAGAGCAAGCTCTCTGAGACTCCGTTTTCTCCTCTGTAAAGTGCAGTTGATAATCCGGACCCTCCCCCGTCCCCCCCACCTGCACCTGGTCAGGCTGGTGTAGGGGCTAGAGGGGGTTGTGCAGGCGTGGACTCAGGTCAGCAGCCGTGCACGGAGGGGATCTACAGGCGTCGTCTCGTTTATCGCCCTCCGGGGGAGCTGTAGAACTCTGGAGTTCTCGAACACCAGAGGCGAGGGGGACTGAGAGGGCTCGTGCCCTCGGCTGAGGCCCAGGGTAGGGAAGAAGCCCACCAGCGTTGCACAGTAGGTGAGGGGCGGTGTCGGAGCCAAGCCCCGGGCTCTCCATGCCGGGGGTTCTGACGTAGCTCTGGGTGGCTGCTTTGTCTGAACTGGAAGGCCCCTGCCTGGTCTTAGCTCGCAGCTGCCCTGGGGTGATGGAAGTTTGAAGTCCCGGATTTCCCTTCGGAGAGCCCCTAAGTCTTAGGAAATGATGGCTCTGGTGGTGGTCCTTGGGGCCGTGAGTAAGCCCACACTGGTTGGATTCTCCTGACTTAGAGACCTGGTGGTTGGGCCGTGGCGATAGAGGGTCAGGGTTGGTACTGGCTGGTGGCCAGAGTCCTTCCCAGTCTGGCATTTGGGTGGCCTCTTCCTGCCTGGGATGGGACCTGGGACCAGTGGGAGGAAGGGAGGCCGCTCCTGCGGTTCCCATATTTGGTCGGTATGTGTGAGATCTTTCCTGATAGGGGGTTTATGAGTAAGGGCAGGCCTTGACACAGATCCCAGCACGCGGTGGTTGCGTGTATCCCAGACCTGAAGGTCCTCATGGGCCCACGCATCCATGGAGAACTTGCTCTACCCTGGCTGGCTTTGGATGGGCTCAGCCCTGTCTGGATTTGGAAGGAATGGTGGGGATACAGCGTCACTCTGCCCCGGGGGCTGTCTCCCGGTTCCGCTCACGAAGCCCGCAGGAGGAGGGAAACACCATTCCGGATGGCTTCTGTCTGAGCACCCTCGGTGGCAGAGGAAAGCATCCTGCTAGCCTGTATGTATCCATTCAGCGGGCGGTCAGCGAGCACGCATACTCCACCCCTGCCGTGCACAGAGCATACAGCGCTGAAAAGGCAGGTGGGGCGGCTGGGCCTCTGCCATCTGATCTGCAGGCCCAGATGCCTTCCTGGCCTGATGCCCTTTCTTCCCCCCTACTCCTTCCCCCCCCCCCCCCCACCAGGGACACAAGGGCTATCCTGGACCAGCGGGGCACCCCGGAGAACAGGTGAGGGCCACAGCCTCAGCCCTGCCCTGCTTACACTCCCCCTTCCCAGCCCCCCCGCCCCACTCCACACATCTGGCCCTGTCCTCCTCCCTGGGCCCCATTCCATGATCGAGCTCCAGAACCAGGCAGCTCTGCCTCCCATGGGCAGCCTCCCCACCGCACCCCGCTCTCCCCCAACTGCCTCGGCCTGGAGGAGCTCAAGTCCACGCCGAGCTGGCGTTGGCATGAGCCACTCGACTGCAGCCAGATCCATGAATAGCTGGCCTGTTCCAGGCGATGTTAGGGGATATTATGCATGCCGCCGTGGGGTTTGCAGGAATTTGGGCTCTCCTGGCCCAAGCCAAACAAAAAGCCCCTGCCAGCGTGGGAGAGCCAGCCAGGGCTCCTCAGAGCCTTCTCAGTCCTGGGCGGCCAGTGCAGAGCGCCTGTCCTTCTGAGCTGGTCTGACCGGTTTCGCAGAGGGGTGGGCTGGGGGCCCAGCAGGCCGGTGGTATCCCCTTCCTCCACGTTCAGCTTACATTCCTGCCCCTGTCTTTGTCCACTGTGAGTCAGCCCCAGCCCCGCAGCAACCCCCAGACCCAGAGCAGGGCAAGATCTCCCCTTTCCTTATATTTCTCCTCGTTCTTTTGCAGGGGCAGCCAGGACCAGAGGGCAGCCCAGGGGCCAAAGGTTACCCTGGCAGGCAGGTGCAGTATATGGCTTCTGGAAGCTCGGTGGCCGTGGTGGTGTAGAGATGGCCACGGGTGCCCCCCAGGCAGAGGGAGGCGGCAGGCTGGGGGCCAAGGAGCTGTGCCCACCGGGTGGGCCCCGAAGGAAGTGCTATTTAGGGGGCTGGACCTAGGAACCCTCTGTTTGAGGGCAGTATGGTACAGGATGCTGAGAAAGGGAGCTGGGGCTGGGGGGTGGGGTTTCAGAGGCTCCTCCCACTCAGCTCCCCACCCCCCCATCCACTCCCCCCTGGGACTCTGGGGCAGAGTGGGGTCCTCATTGTGAAGACTGCAGGTCTAGCCCCACTCCCTTTCTACAGAGGGGGCAGCTGAGGCCCCAAGGAGGCAAGACTTGCGCTAGGTTGTGGGCAGCAGGGAGAACGTTCCCCTATGTCCTTGCCCCTCTGTCTCTTGTCTTTCAGGGGTTACCGGGACCAGTAGGAGACCCTGGCCCGAAAGGCAGCCGGGTAAGTGGGCCTTGGCAAGTGCCACTCAGGTGGGGCCCTGGGGGGGGG
>ML096279.1:938-13636 GCA_003697995.1 Taxidea taxus jeffersonii | reverse complement strand
GACAAATAATAACATATTAATGGACACACTTTAACAATAATTATGACAAGTTTACATTATTGAAGAATTAAACTAGTGATACACTGCTGTCTTATGTTTAGATGGTGTTAAACACTAGTGTAATATTTAAAATTGATTTAGCATTTTCAGTTTTGCACCTAGCTCATAGATTTCTTCATACTTAATTGTGGCTAAAAATACTATAGTAACCAAATCTTACCTGCCTAAAATTTTTCTTTAGCTACCTTATTACTTGGTTAAATCCAAACTCTTTAACAGGTATCTAAAACCCTCTGTCAATCTTCCTCAGATAAAATCTTTCCAGCTTAATTTCTTGTTATTTCCACTTATACTTTGTACTCCCAGCTTTTATCACTTTGCTAGTCCCCAGTCCCTAAGAGCAATATTTAGATGTTATTGAAGAGAAATGACTACTCTGTTTTCCCCCTAGGCATTGGAGCTTTGCTGAAAAAACTTGACAGTTGAGGTTTTTCTAAAATCATCCTATCTGATTTTAGCAGAACTTTCACTTTTGCTCACAGATTTTTTCCTTTTTTCTTATTGCTGTTACCTCACTTTATTTTCAAACTTTATTCACTTTTTTTGGCTCCTTTTTTTTGTTTCCCCCTTTTCCCATTTTAGGAAATAATCCTCAGACACTTGTTTTATTCATATAATTTCCTGTTTACTTTAAAATTGTTATTTCTGCCATACCTCTTTCTCCTTCATACATCTTAGAATCCTATGTATTCCTCCTAGCCAAGGCCAAACCCCATGTCTATGTTGTTTATCTTGTCCCTTTCACCATTTACATAATACTGGTTTTATTGTTGTGTCCATAAAACTTTTTTAAAATCTTGATTGAAAGATTATAACGTCCTACTCTTTGATTTATTATTGGCCTTACTTATATTTGAGATAGGCTTGGGAACGAAGGTGTATCTGTTCAGATTCTGCTCTACATTTTGTCCTTTTTTTTTTTTTTAAAGAATTATTTCATCAGTTTTTAATAATCCTTCCACATTCAATTTAAACACGTGTATAGTGCTCTAAAAATGTTTTCCCAGTAAATTTAATTTTTCTTACGCAGTCCTCTTCAGTCATTTATACTGTATTTATATTTCTTATAGTCATTTTAAAAGAACTTAGTTGGATCTGTCAGATCATCTTTAGTTTCACATTCCCATAAAAATAAATTTGTAATCGTAAGTAACTGATGCATGATAGAAATTGTCTAAGGGTGCTTTTGAGTTCTGTTTGAAATTCTGCCAGGAGCTCAGGGGAGTAGGAGGAAGAGGGGGGACAGCGTGTTACTTTATAGGTCATAGAAGAGAACAGTGAAGAGAGATTTCCCTAAAAGGTCAAAGATTTCCTTCCTGCAGTTGAATGGAAGAAAGGTCAATTGGAATACTCCACAGTTGGGGAAAATGTGCATAGTGTTGTTTTATTTTAGCACTTGGCTAAATAGAGAAAAAATATACTAAACTATATTAAATTGATGAGATTACTAAGTAATAAAGTCAATACAAATATAATGGGACTTGTTAGATTTTACTTCGTGAAAAGTCACTGAATGCTGATGTTAGATCACAGGTTGTTACTACTCTTCATTAAAAGCTGGCATTTTGGTCAAAAAGGTGTTTGTTTTTTGTTACTTGTTTTTTAACGTGAAAAATATGTGAATCACCTATAATAGGATATAAAGCAAATTCTTGTTCAAACACATAAGAACAAAATTTTATCAGTATTGTGGAGCATGATGAAATGTCATGATTTTATTTTTTTCATATATTCTACCAGTATTAGCATATTTAAAATTTTGTTTTTGTTGTGAATTTATGATTTTCTTATTCATTTTTTTTTTTTTTAAGTAATCTCTATCCCCAACTTGGGGCCCAGACTCACAACCCCAGAATCAAGAGTCACATCCTCTAGACTGAGCCATCCAGGCACCCCTATTTTTGTTGTGAATTTAGATCAGAGCCAAATATTGCCTTAATTTTTAGAAGATAAAGTGAATAAATTGATTTAATTTGTGGAATTTAAGAAGGAGTTGAATAAATGAATTTAATAAATAAATGCTTTAAGGTCTTTTTTTATTCACCAAATGCCTAATATAATTCCTGTGTGCCAAGTGGTAGACTGACCAGCTTTCTGGAAGTCATGGCCTGCTACAGTTCCTTTTTCACTTTCTACAGACAGCCACAATATAATCCTCATCCCTTTAATTCCCCAAACAGCTATTATGTCCATATCTTTTGCTCTTTCTCTTCTATAATAATTTCAGTTATATCACTCCTTCTCTCCTACCTGTACTACTTCAACAACTTTCAGATGGCCTTCGACTTTCTATCCTAATTCACACTTATGCCAATAGTATCTTTGGAAAACATAAATCTGATCCTGATATTGATTGTAATCTTAAGTGATCCCCATTATAAAACATCATTTATTAGTATGCCATAAAAGGTCCTTCAGTCTTTCCCTAACTTCATCCTCATGCCTTTACTTCACACTGTATTAACATACAGACTACTTGCAGTGCTCATATTCATTTTCATGCCTTTGATCATACTTTTCTCTCTAATTGCCATATGGGGTGTTTCTGCTCTTTTTAAACTAGTAAGAATATTGCTAAAGTAAAAGTAAGAACCACCAACAAAAGCCTTGGTAATAGTCCATAGCTATTATTGCCAGACACTGCATCCTCACTTAACTCATTTTGTTTTTGCAACAACCTTATGAGATAGGTATAGAAAACACATTGGAGGCCTAGGGAACATGTAACTTGCCCAACATTAAACATGTAGAAAGTGGTCCTGACAGGTTATGAACTGAGACATTTGATCCTGCAATCTGTTCTCAAGGCTACTACACTACATTGTCTCTTCATGCAGAAGACTGTCTAGGCATCACTGCTTCTGGATTCTTTTCCAGATCCAGATCCTGTTTCTCCACCTTTCAGGACAAATACACTGCTATCTGGTTGGATCTCTTTTGATTAATAGTATAGCACTTTGGACATGTTATTGTATTTATCCTCTTTTGCCTTGCTTCCTGAGGACAGGAATACTGTGTCTTAGCATCTCATCTTTGTATCTCTGGTGTTCAGCACATATTTAATCTTAAGGCAGATGAATAAATGAGTGCATGAGTAACTGAATTTTAAAGATAGAAAGAACCTTAGGGATCATCCAATTTAACAACTTTGTTTTATGGATAAAAAGCCTGAGGGACGCCTGGGTGGCTCAGTTGGTTAAGCGGCTGCCTTCGGCTCAGGTCATGATCCCTGTGTTCTGGGATCGAGTCCCACATCGGGCTCCTTGCTCGGCAGGGAGCCTGCTTCTCCCTCTGCCTCTGCCTGCCATTCTGTCTGCCTGTGCTCGCTCCCGCTCTCTCTCTGATAAATAAATAAAATCTTTAAAAAAAAAAAAAAGCCTGAGATTAAATAAATGTGGTAAGAATACCAGATTTTAATGTAGATAATTTACCAAAGTTTTATCACTAGTCTTTAGTGGTTGATAATCCACTTCATTTGCTTCAAACTTCAGTCAGAAGAACATGAGTTAATCAAAGGTCTTCTAGGTAGTGTTGGCAGAATCTGATTCGGATACACATGTTCAGTTAATACGGTGTGATCATTTATATGTCGTATCATTAGTATGAAGGCAATAACACATCTGTATCATTTGTTTTTGTGAATCTTCTTTCTAATGTCAGATGTAAGAGTTTTTGTTTTGCTTTTAAGATTTAGATTGGAAGGTTGTAACATGCCACCCTTGAAACGTGTTGATAAGTTTGAATCTGGGAAATGGATATATGAGGCTAGTGACACTGTTCCCTACTTCTTTGTGTATTTAAAACCTTTCAAATAATGAACAATAGGAGGAAATATTGAGAGTTTGGTAAAAAAAAAAAGTATTAATTTAGAGCTATAAAATGAATAAGGAAAATTAGAAAAGGAAAAAATAATAGAGCCTGGAAGTTCTAATCTCTTTTTGATTATGTGAAATTGAAATGTTTATTTGTAAATACAAGTATTCATAGAAAACCTTTGTATCTTTTACAGTTTCTGAGCTTATGCTACTATAGCAGTGTAAACATATAATTTAGGTATTTTTATTGACTTCATCCATATAAATTTTTTTTTTTGGAAACTGGCTTTAGTGATTTTATATGTAATATATTTAGCTGAAGATCACTGATGGGAAATTCATATATATATATATACACATATATATGTGTATATATATATATTGTTTTTAGCTTCCTGGGAGAAAAAGCCCCAAATTACCTTCTTTCATTTCTGTATAACATAGTAACATAGGATTAGTCACTATTGTATATACTTTTTTCTATTATAATTTTGTTCTATTACTTCAGAAGTTCACATTCTTTCACAAGATCCAGGATAGAGGTCACCATGGCTGCTGGGTAGGGGGTCATAGGTAAACATTATTAACTTCCTACTTCTGTTAGATTGGTGGACACACATGCGTTTTTTAAATAAGTGAATAATTTAATAGCCTTGTATAGAGGAAAATTCCTGAAACAAGTATTTCACACTTTAGTATTTAAAAATGTAATTGTTGGGAAGTGGACATTGCAGATACAGTTTCTTATGTCTGTTCAGAGTTTGAGTAAAAATTTATAGTGTTAATTCCATTAATACACATTTTTATTTTAAGGGTTCTGATGACTGTCTTGTGAAAATCTGGGCAACAGATGATGGGAGATTATTAGCTACTTTAAGAGGACATGCTGCTGAAATATCAGACATGGCTGTAAACTATGAGAATACCATGATAGCAGCTGGAAGTTGTGATAAAATGATCCGAGTCTGGTGTCTTCGAACGTGTGCACCGTTGGCTGTTCTTCAGGGCCACAGTGCATCTATAACGTCACTACAGGTAATTGTTTTAATCCTTGTAAAATCCTTTTGATTATAATTTAAATTTTAAATAACTTTTGTAATCCCTTGTAATAAAGCCAAGTAAAATGAAGAAAGGAATATTTTTTCTTTCTTTTTAAATACATGGACTTTAAAAAACATCGTAGTTAAGACCTTCATCAGTTCTGGATGTTTTCTAACTCTGTTTTTTATAGTTGCTATTTATTTGGTGAAAAGTGGGTTTATTTTTTGAATTATGTCACTCTTACAAAGATTTTTTTTTCTTCATTTGTTTTTCAGTTCTCACCATTGTGCAGTGGCTCAAAGAGATATCTGTCTTCTACTGGGGCAGATGGCACTATTTGTTTTTGGCTGTGGGATGCTGGAACCCTTAAAATAAAGTCAGTTGCTCTTTTATTTCATAGAATAAATTGTTTAATTTAATGGTTAAAATTACAATAGTATAAAGTAGTCAATAATAGGAAATTTATTTATTCTCCTCGAGTAAGTAACAAAAATGCATTCACTGACCTGTTTGATTTTTATGTCCCGTCCCCCCCGTGCCCGCTTTGTTTTTTTTCATGCTTCAAAGAAAGTTTCTTATGTTAACATGTAACATGTTTGCTTGTGTTTTTTGTTTTTTTTTCCTTTTTTCCGGGGCGGGGGGGGCTTCTTTTTGCTAGCCTTAACTGACTTTGTGCTTCTTGAGATTTTATTGTAGATCTCAGGAAACTTAGGAAAACCAATTGATTACATTTTCACTAAATTACATCAAGATAGTTAGATGTGTCTTTCCCCCATCCCACAATAACATCTTGCATTTGTGCTTTCTCTTGTTTTAATATCTCAGTTTATTAAAACAGGTTGGCTACATATTATTATTTTTTGATTAAGGACAATGAGACAAGAAAAGGTTAAAAAACTTTCCCATAGTTAAAACAGTTTTTTAAAAAATTGGCAAGGCCAGCATTAGAACAATGCTTCCTGCCTGTTGGTCCCATGCTGTCTGTCTCATGCCACCTCCCAAGTGGGTGTAGTAGGGAGAGGAAGTGCTGTGTTTTGCCACAGAGACAGTGAATGGAGAAGTGATACATCTGGATATGCAGTGTCAAAATGGTCATCTTTGTGTTCTCATGGTAGAACATCATTCAGATGAGAAGGTGTATCTCAGTAATTCTGACTTCTATTTACAAATTATCAACTCAGGTTGAGTAATTTGTGAATGTCTTTATTACTTCAAAACAGTAGCATTTATTTAAGCTTCGTGAATATTAACATTTCTGGAGAGTGCCTCTTATGGCAGGGCATTAGGAGGCGTTGGCAGCTAGAATAACAAAACAAACTACTTCATTTGAAAAAAGGATTCTGATCAAAGATGTGGTTCTTTGGAGAAAGCAGGTTGATTTCATTTTAGTTGCATTTTTTTTTTTTAAAGATTTTTATTTATTTATTAGTTAGAGAGAGCGAGCACAGGCAGACAGAGAGGCAGGCAGAGGCAGAGGGAGAAGGAGGCTCCCTGCCGAGCAAGGAGCCCGATGTGGGACTCGATCCCAGGACGCTGGGATCATGACCTGAGCCGAAGGCAGCCGCTTAACCAACTGAGCCACCCAGGCGTCCCTTTAGTTGCATTCTTAATATTTAAAATATTAAAGATTTTCTGTAGACATTTAGATAAAAGTTTAAATATTTTACTGATGTATATGGACAACAGCAATAGTTAATTGTTGTTTTCCTTTGAATATTTTTTACCTCCTAATGGACCAGATTGGGATACCATTGTCTTTTCATGTTTTGTTTTCATAGAGAAGAAAAACATGACTAACAGTCTTCAAATTAGCATAGGAACAAAAATGTTTTTACAGAATTAAACTCTGACTTTGTGCTTCTTGAGCATTACATTGCCAAATACAATAATATTTATCTGGATTCTTGAGAAGTGTATTATTCCATATAAATGATTTTTTTTCCAGAACCGTTACATAGATTCACCCATTAACCAACTACCCTAACCACATTTTTAACATAAATATGTTTTTTAATGTAAAAGTAAGTAGAGAAGTGTATATAATTTTCTGCTAGCTTTTTCCTTAGCAATTTATCATAGTTATTTATAATAATTTTAATGGCTACATTATGTTTCACTGAATTGTCATTCCATACTTTGCTTCATGATCTTCCTATGTTTGGTCATACCAGTTTTTTCTGGTTATTTAGAGGTAGTATTCTTTCTATTTGTTATTATAATTGTCCTTAAAAGCTTTTAATCTAAAGTCATGCATAAAGGAGTAATTTTTTCCTAGTTATAGGCTGTGGGGCACCTATTTTCTTTTCCATTTTTACTCATAACTGATAGCTGCCAAAAATTTTGGCTGAATGTAGATTGTGACTGTCATATGGATTTTAATTACTCATCAGAGGCAGAAATTATATTGAGCTGAATGCTTTTATGTAATTTGATGGGGAGGTGCCTTCAGCAACCCAATCTGCATTAATTGAGAAAATCAGTTCAGTTAGTAAATGAAACCTGTTTTGGAGACCCAAATCTCTTGATAAATTTGCTTTTATGTGGTGTTTATGTATTGGTAATAACTCCCACTAATAAAGATGCCACTTTGTAGATGAGAAATAGGAGTGGCTGGGTCTCTCGGAAGCTGGTTGAAGAGATCTCTCGTTGGAGAAAGCTGTACAGGCATATTTAGATTAGATGTGGGGGAGAATGGGAATCCTAAAATATACAGATGATAATAATAATTACAAATTTTCATTAAGCACCTAGTCTGCCAAGCTTGTACTAAGCACTTTACATTTGTCATCTTGTTACTCTTTATGACAACCATATGAAGAAAGTATATAAATACTGTCTTTAGGACAGATGGGAGAGAAAACTGAGGTGAATACAGAAAGTACACTGTTGGAACCCCCTCTCAATGCTGTACCAAATTAAAAGTGATTATTCATTGATGGACTGTCTAGGACTAGTTGAAGTAAATTAAAATACTAATCATAACTAATCATACTAATACTTATTGAGTGTGCTGGGCACAGTACTGAGCACTCTGTGTGGATTAAATTCATTTAATTATCTCAGTAACTCTTAAGATTTTGTTTTTACTCCCATTTTACTGACTGAGGTACAGAAATGTTAACTTGCCTGAGGTTATACACCTGGTAAGTGATAGAGCTGGAAATTGAACTCAGAGAGTCTGAATCCAAGGCCTCATCTTAAAATATTTCCTCAACTGTGAGTTTAAAAATAAATTATTTGTACCTGTCCCTTTAAAAATATTAAAGTCCATTTAAAATGGCAGTCTCTATGATTATTTGAATATTCTGAGTTTTGACCAAATGTTTGCTTAACACTTAGATGAATGATTGTGCCAAAAATTAACAAAAATTTAGAAATAGGATCCATAAGATATTGAAGTGGTACGTTTAGTTGCCTTTATAATTTCAGATTAATTTACTTAAATTACAGTTACTTTAATTTTACTCTGAATAATTGTTTAGGTTGTGAGAATGTTTTAATAATTTTCTCTTTCTCCAAACTCTATTCATGCTCAGTTATGCCAGATCCTATGACTAAGAAAAGTTATGTCACATTAAAAAATTTATGTATGGGGCACTTGGGTGGCTTAGTTAAGTGACCAGCTCTTGGTTTCAGCTAAGGTCAAGATCTCAGGGTCCTGAGATTAAGTACCACATTGGTCTCCTTAGCTGGGACTCTCTCTCTCTCTCTCTCTCTCTCTCATAAATAAATAAATCTTCTAAAAAATCTATAAAGTAGTTAAGAATTTTTAACAAATACTTTTGTTGGGTTCTGTATCGATAAGAAAGATTGTTCTTGTTCCAAACATAGAACTAAACTTATAACTTAACTAGATAAAAATAAACTTAGAACTAATAAACTTATAACTTAAACTAGAATTAAACTTATAACTGATCATAAATATTTTGTAGTTTTTTTCCTTGTATGATCACAGAACTGAAGCCACTCTATATTCAGTTGCTATGGTTTGTAGAAGTTATGCAGTGCACTTTAGTTGAGGCTGTAATTATTTTTTGAATTTTCTCCCCAGATAACCTGAGAAAAACCAAGTCAAAATGTATGTTAAGTAGGGCTTTAAATAAAATCACTGTATTGGAACACTACAAATATATTGTATATTTATTGGAGCTGATATGGTATAAAATCTATAATTTTTCTTTCTTTAGTATCGTTGATTATAACAAACATTTAATATCACTAGTGTAAATATAAGACATCTGTAACACTCATACAATTATTGTAAATATATTTGAGTGTAAATGACTATTTTCTTTAGATGACTATTTTAAATGAGCATTATAGTTGATCTAAGATTGAAACAGTCTTCAGATTTTTACTGGGATGAACGTAAGATTCTTTCTGGAGTTCTAAAGGCGTATTTCGTCACATCAGATGATAAAGAGAGGGACATGTTTAATTAACAGTGTCTAATATTGAAAAAGTTTATTACCTAAACCTGATGGTATACATATGCTACAAGATGCAGCATCTATTTTGCTAGTGTGTTTGTGTTTATAAATGACTTACTTTCTAATGTATTTGTGCATTACTACTGTACTGTATGAAAAATTGAGAACCTGTTAAATTTGACTAGAAGTGTGATGTGTCTGGTGTGACAGTGGCTTTGAGAGTGTTTCATGTGTGGATCATTGTGTAATCAGGAGCTCCTACAAAATCTATAGAGCTGCCATAAAATCTTCTGATCACGACACATAATGATTTTCAACTTGTTTTTAGGAAGGGAGCCATCTGTTGCTTTTTGTTTAATTTTGTCTTTCTGTAAGTATTTTTTGAAACCGCTCATTTTTGGTCTTGCTGATCCCTTTGGGGATATTGTTAATTGTTTATTTTTTTGTTTTTAGTCCGAGACCTGCTAAATTTACAGAGCGCCCTCGGCCTGGAGTTCAAATGATCTGTTCTTCTTTTAGTGCTGGTAAGCTTTTTTCTCCCTAATCTTCCACTTTGAGTTTTACATTAGAAAACTTTTAGGGGAACATATAAAGTTTTGGAAAAATATTTGCTGTTGTAATATAAATCATGTTCACATACATATACCAGGGGAGGGTCATAAATTAATTTAGAAATATTTGAACTTCACTAGAGTTATTTTTTGAATTCACATGACTGAGAATTTTCTTTGAGACCGTAATACTCTGGTAGGAGAGAAGAAGAATTTCAGAATTGACTCTGTTAATGAATAGATAAAAGTTATGTCATTGAAAGAAAGGTATATTAGATATATTTTGTATTTTCATGGAGTTTTGAAGTATCCTGTAGCCAAGTGAAATTTGATTGCTATTTGTAAATATTATTTTGCTCCAAATTCTTCTTTGCTTTTTAAAATACAACTATATAGCAATGCTGATGCCCCAATTATGTTTTGAGTTTATGCAGTAGTGTTTTAAATGGATGTCTTCTTAAACAAATTATAATTTGAATATTTGAAATGATGAGAAGATGAAATGAAGCATCAATAGATTTAATACCTAGTGTTCCTAGTACCAGTTCCTTCTACATTTACCTCCGGTTTTACTTACCTTTTCAACTCATAGTTGTGGATAGTAGTAGTACGTGAACAGGTGATTACAAACTAATGACATAAATCTGTTTTTGCCATATTAATATCCAAACATGTTTAATTTCTAACCTCTAGATTTGCACTGCTACTGCCGTAAAGACAGTTTCCTTTTAGTAATAACACAATTACAGGCACTATCCATGATTTCAGAGTACTCTGTAAGCAGTTATAAACAGCACTGTGTTCAACACTGTGGGAGAGTATTGATTCTAAGAAGAGAGGGTAAATTGCATGTATAAATAACTGTAATGCAAAGTAAAATGTATGCGCTACAAGACAAAATCTTAATACGAGTTCAGAGGATAGCAGGCTCATTCGATTGCAGAGTTGCAAAGACAACCTACTGAAGAAATTGGGCCCTAAAAGTTTGATAGGATTTTAACAGGTAGGAAATGTTGCAAGAGAGGGACTTAAGCAGAGTTAAAAGACATGTTTTCTAGGGAGGGTGACTGCTAATTTTAACATAAAATTATGTAATCACTTAAGAAATCTATTGAAAATCTACTGAAATCTGTTGAAAAATTCATCCCAGTTAAAGCTGTGTTTGTAAACTTATAAACTCATTAAATTCAGCTTTAGTTATATACTTAGATAAATATGAATAGTATTAGAATAAAATGTTAATCATCAGTGTATAATCACAGTAATATTGCTTGCATTTTATTTAATTTTCAGTTTCTGAAATTATGTTTTACTCATAAATGTTTGTTATTACTCCTCAGGTGGAATGTTTCTGGCCACAGGAAGCACAGATCATATTATCCGGGTTTATTTTTTTGGATCAGGTCAGCCAGAGAAAATATCAGAATTGGAGTTCCATACTGTAAGTATGGGTGAAAAGAATTGGATTGGAAAAATTTAAATGAGTAATGGTTTATATTCAGGGTTCTCTTTTTTTATCTGCTTATATGTAGGACAAAGTTGACAGTATCCAGTTTTCCAACACTAGCAACAGGTAAAATAAATATTTTTTTTTGTAAATTTAATTCCAATTTAAAATTTTCAAATAAAGACATTTCTTGTACTCAGGTTTTATTTAGAATTATATATAAACTAGATACCTAAAATAAAGGTCTTGACCAATTATGCTTAAAAAAGTAACTATAGCCTGAGAACGTTTTTATTTGTATTGATGTTAGTTTATTTGGCCGCTTTTAAAAATAGGGACTTTTATCAACCCTTTATACTTTCTATATATGTCAAATTGTAGGGAAACATTTAGTAGAGTTTTGAAATGTATCAAAATGTAATATTTGAAGCAGAACTATTTATTGGTGATAAGCTTAAATGATGTTGTATAAATTTTCCCAGGTTCTTATTTTAAAATGAAAGAAAGCTATTTACAGGCACTTTAAGTAAAAGAAGTTAAGTTCTTTAATATTGAGAAGAAAATTAGTATTTCTCCTTTGGAAATTCTATTTGCAATGTAGTAAATAGTGGCCTTGAATCACTGTTGAATGTTATTTTGAGACCTAGCCACCTAGCCAGACAACTTAGAATGTATGTGTATAAAATTTTAAAAGCCTGTAAAGTTGCAGAAGTTCTTAGTTTTACAGAGACTATCTGACAGAGTAATCTCTATTGTATTAGAATGCTGTGTTAAGTAAAGATTAATGCTCTCTTTTAGTATTTTGAAAAACATCTCTGGGAAAACACATGTTGCTTAAGTACATGTGGTTTTTTGGGGGGTTGGGCTTCCTTTAATACAGGTTTGTAAGTGGGAGTCGTGATGGGACAGCACGTATTTGGCAATTTAAACGAAGAGAATGGAAGAGCATTTTGTTGGATATGGCTACTCGTCCAGCAGGGTAAGAGATCAAATTTGAAATATTACAATGATAAAGGTAGAGCACTTAAAGTATGCTATATGTGACTCTCAGCCTATAAGTTGTATGTCATAATCCACGTTAAAATTATTACTTTTCTATAATAATTAGTGCTGTTGGAGATGGAAAGAGGATATGTACGAGATTATTTTTTACCAAATATGAGAAGATCTGCATTAATGACTTTTTTCAGTTCATTTTGTTAAGGAGATGATAGTACTTTAGGGATACTTATAAGTTTGCTAGTTTTCTTCAGAACGTGGGACATACGATATTGTTCATCTGTCAAAGAGCAATGATACAGTATGTCACATAGGGATGATATGGTGTATCTAATGGTTTTCTCCGGCCTGAGAA
>ML096278.1:33739-48242 GCA_003697995.1 Taxidea taxus jeffersonii | reverse complement strand
GACCTGCTATCTCCTGCAAATCCTGGATGAGTGTTCTCTGAAGTTACCCTAAAGAAACCATACATCTTCAGTGTTTCCCACTGCCCCCTTTCTTTACCAAGTGTCATGGATACCCTGAACAATAGCACTGACCCCCAATATTACTCCTCAAATTGTTTCCCTTAAACTGAAAACATTTCTTTTTTTCAGATAAGATTACATTTTTTTATCAGAGAAAGAGAGAGAGAGAGAGAGAGCAAACAGGGGAGCAAGTGGGCTCCCCAGTAAGCAAGGAACCCAATACAGGACTCGATCCCAGGACCACGGGATCATTACCGGAGCAGAAGGCAGATGCTTAACTTACTGAGCCACCCACAGGTCCCAAACTGAAAACATTTCTATAAACACACAAACATTCATTAGAAAAGAGGACTTTTGGTGTCTATAATCATGAGAGCTTGATATTTTTAAAAGAATAATTTGGGGAACTACTGCTTTACAATGTCATGATTTCCATAAACATGAAATATGCATTTTTAATTCAATGACTTTAAATATTCATTTTTAATATTCATTTTTTCTAGCAAAATATTATGCTATACATTTACATTTTTGTAATCATTCATTTGTTTAACAAAAATTTATGGAGTGCTGATTATGTGTGAAACCTGTAGACCTAGCCTAAGGACCTCCACAATATTTTATATGATTACTGTGTGCTCACCAAGGCACTAATACAATGTGTGTTATTAGTGTGGAAGGAAACCCAGTGAAGTCCACTAGAGGCTGAGCTAGTGTTAAATTCTCACCTCTGAAATTCCCCAGGTAGAATCCTTGCCCCCTAGAGAGGCTAAAAATGTCTGGGAAGTCTGGACTTAGGAGTTGTGGACAGTAGCTCTTGGGCACTGTCATCATACAGTTCTACAGATTCGAAGAAGCCCCTTAATTTCTGTTTCCCTCAGATTCCTCATTTTAAAATGGGAATAAATAACATCTACTCATGATATCTATTCTGATCTTACAAGGTTGTATTGACTATTAAATGAAATGATGTATATATAAATATTTTGAGGAGCACCTGGGTGGCTCAGTGGGTTAAATCTCTGCCTTCGGCTCAGGTCATGATCCCAAGCTCCTTGGATTGAGCCCCACGTCAGGCTCTCTGCTCAGCAGGGAGTCCCTGCTCTCTCTCTCTCTCTGCCTGCCTCTCTGCCTACTTGTGATCTCTGTCAAATAAATAAATAAAATCTTTTAAAATTAAAAAAAATAAAAATATTTTGAAAGTGACACAAATCCAAGCAATGGTGAAATATTATTGTCATCATGGATATTTAAAATTGCCATTTTAACTGCATATAAAGTTGTCCCAAAGAATCTTATTTTTTCCTCTCCTTTGCATGTAGTAAACCCCCTTTTGGGAAAAAAAATCCTTTGAAATAATTGAGTTTTTTTCTTTAATATTTAATAGGGAAATTTTAGAAAGTAGGCGGGCTTTCCCCACTCTGGATCTCCTGTTTCCCTTCTTCCCATTGGATTCCTGGGATTTCTATGAGGAAGGCAGGTGTCTCTGCAGCTATGGACCTCCCAGTCCACATTAGTTCCCAGGACTGACTATAAAGCATAAAGAAAAGCAGCAAAAGAGAAATGCAGTAGAAGCAAAGTTCAGTCAGATTCCATATGACTTTCCTTAAAACAACTGAACACCTTCCCCAACATCCCAAAACTAGAATTAATCAGAGCATAAAGTAATACAGTCTTTCAATAACTTCTAAAATCCCAGCTGTTGAACTTGGCAACATGAAATATTGGTTAGAGTGATTTTTAAAACAAAAATAATGACTTCAACTACAGAGTTTAATTAATGCAGCTGCTATAATAATTCCAGAAATCTCACAAGATCCATCAGATTGAATCCTTTGAGGACACTTCACAGGCAATGCTCTGACCTACTGAGAATCTAGCCACGGACAGACAGTAGAGCAAACAACCATTTGCTCAACAAAACTGAACTTACCGATACATCATCTGCAGGAGGAAGAATATGATCTTGAAGGTCTGAAGCCCCTGGGCTTGACTTTCTAATCAACTGCATGCCATCTCCTGATGTATTAGAGATCTATGGCTGAAAGATACTAAAACAAATTACAAATAGTTGAAATGAAACTAGTTAGACAAGTCTGAACAGAGAAGCCTCAACCCATAGAATGGCTTGAAGAAAACAGCCCAGATATAGCATAGTCCCAACAAGAAAGCAACATATTTTTTGGTATTGACTAATTTTGTTACAGGAAAAGAAACTGGTTGCGAGGATTTGAATGAGAAATACCTCAGGAATGCACTAGGATTAAGGGTTTAAAGAAGATTATTGGTAAATATACAAATACCTTAAAGAAACCTTCATGCTCTTAATAAAGACAATCAGGTAGCCTTGAAACCTAGAGTTATAATTCAAGAAATAGTTTTAATTTTTTGTTGAACAAGAGTTATCTCCATGTATCAAAGGGTTATAGTGGATTTATTAATATATGTAATCATTTTTCTTTAAAAAAATGTACTTCTGAGAGTACACACAAAAAATTCATATCAAACTAGTTTTTCCCCAAATCATTTAATGTAATAAATACACATGCTATAGTTTATACTTATGTAATATAAATTACAGGTATATTTTCTTTTAATATGTATATATATATAGATATATATACATAGAGAGAGAGAGAGAAAGCAGGAGAGAGACATTTATCAGAATGAAGAAAATCAAAAGAAGATTGGGAAACAATACCTTCAAAATTTTTCAATCAGACATGAATACCTGCTCATTGTGAACACTGAAACATTAAAGATGAGGCTGAAACTCTGACCACTTCCTGATCATGGCTCCTTTCCTTCTCCTCAGAAGAAACTAATGTTATTAGGTCCATCTTTTTTTTTTTTTTAAGATTTTATTTATTTGTGGTGTGGGGGGGCAAAAGTAGGGGGAGCCACAGGTAGAAGGAGAAGCAGGCTCCCTGCCGAGCAAGGAGCCTGATATGGGACTTGATCTCAGGATCCTGGGATCATGACCTGAGCTGAAGTCGGATACTTAACTAGCTAAGCCACCCAGGCATCCCAAAGGTCCATCTTTTTATTAAATCTTTTATAAAACATTCTAAACATTTCCATACATGCAGACACACACACATATACCCATAGAAAAAGTTATGAATATTGATTAAACAGTATCATATTATATACAGCCTTGGGCAATTTAGTTTATTGTCTCTTAATATTTTGAAGATCTTTCTATGTTGAGAGACATAGATTTACCTTATTTTTTTAAAAGCTACATGCAGTATGAATATATTTCATGTTGAGCCTTGTTTATAATCTTACAACCAAATGATACCCATTTAAAGCAAAACACTAGCTTATTTTTATTTATTTATTTGTTTATTTGTTTAAGAGGCTTGAACTCACGACCCTGACATCAGGACCTGAGCTGAGATCAAGTTAGAGGTTTAACTGACTGAGCCACCCAGGCACCCCAGGGAAACACTACTTTAAATGAAGATTTTCAGTGGTATTTGCTTCTAACACTTAGGAAAAGTACATGCAAAATAATCTTAGTACTGTAGAGTGCTTTAAGTGTATAGACTCTACAATCAGAGGTGGGGTCCAAATCTTAGCAGTTTTCATGTCTGCAAAATAGAAATAATACTAGTGACTACCTTGTAAGGGTTTTTGAAATGTAAACATGTCAATATATGTAAAATGCTTAGCGTGGGGCCTTGTGCAGTGGAAGCACTACAGAAATACTAACACAGTGCTTGAACTCGCAACCCTGAGATCAAGACCTGAGCTGAGATGAAGGATCAGACACTCAACTGACTGAGCCACCTGGGCACCCCCTGAAATATAAACTTTTAACCCACTGAACCACCCAGGCACCTCATATTAGGACTTTAGTTTATATATAATCAAAAGAGAAAAACCATTTAGTGAGACTATAATAAATGCAAATAGCAGTACTTGTCAAGGACCAGGCATTATCATCAATGCTTAATACTTCACAACAACACTGTGGGGGTGCAAATTTAATTCATTTTACAGAAATGGAAACTGAAGCTCATAGATGTTAAATTAATTTGCAATCACAATCTGAATGTGGTGGTAAAGATGGCATTTCCCCCCTCAGGTGCCTCTGATTCTAAAAGGCTCTGATGTCTATCAATTAGATCTACTATATGAATAGCTCTTGACACAAAGTTGGCCCTTAAAAATAGATCTCAGTAATTCGCTATATCAAAAAATTGTATACAGTTGTGTTGTGTATGTGTGTGTGTATTACACATGTATTTTTTAAGGAAATGAATATATGCACATATATATAGGTAGTGCATATAAGATGATGTCATTTTTGAAAAGAGTAGGTAAATCCTTTATAAGTTATACAAAGTATATTTATATTTCATATTTTTATATTATATAAATTATATATCTAACATATGTTTATATTATATAAAGTATATGAAATATATAAAGTACATAAAGTATATTTCTTTATATTTGTGTAAATAGAACAATATGATAGGATATACAAAATTTTAAACTTTTACTACCTCAGGAGAAAACTGGGGAGAGATTGCCAGATTTGTGTAAGTACCACTCTGTGTTGGAAAATAGCTTTCTAACTTTAGAGATGGAAAGGCAATTACAATAAGGTATATTTAAAAAATTATGTAGACCAGGAGATGGCAGCATAGTAACACATTTGGTCTATGTTCCTTAGTGCCTCTTTTACAGTGTTTTTAATGAATGTCAATTTGGATCACGGCGATCTGTTGTTTCTACATTTCTTCTACAATGAAACAATATTAACAGATCGTGGAATCCAGTCCCTGTTTTACTTGGGTTGTCTTATTGCTTAAAATATTATTTGATTTTTTTTCAGGGTCCATAAGTAAAATTTTTTTGGAACACGGCCATGCTTACTCACTTATGAATTGCCTGTTTCTGTTTTTGCACTATAATGGCAGAGCTGAGTAGTTGTGACAGAGACTGTATGTCTCACAGAGCCAAAAATATTTAGTATCTGACCCTTCACAGAATAAGTTTGCTGAACCTGGAAAATGAATTATGGTTTTGTAGAATTAAAATTTATTTTTTATTTTTTTTATTTGTCAGAGAGAGAGCGCAGGAGCGAGCACAGGCAGACAGAGAGGCAGGCAGAGGCAGAGGGAGAAGCAGGCTCCCCGCCGAGCAAGGAGCCCGATGTGGGACTCGATCCCAGGACGCTGGGATCATGACCTGAGCCGAAGGCAGCTGCTTAACCAACTGAGCCACCCAGGCGTCCCAAATTAAAATGTCTTTTTAGAAGCTCTAGCAATATATAGTTGATATGAACAATTTCAAGATGCGTTACTGCATATCCTTATGATTTTGGTTTAAGATTTGAGAAAAGTAGGATGGGACTTCAGTAAATGTCTGATGCATAACTTTTAATCTTTGTGACTAAGTCACCCTGATGCTCCTCTATTATTTGCTACTCTTTTGTTTGGTTGCCATTAATATATCTTTCTGGGTGATAAATTCTCTGTTGATTTAAAAAACAACAGAATACTTTTTTTTTTAATTCTTTAATATACCATTATTTGAGGATGTTCTGGGATCTTTGTCTAAGGAAGGTTGTGACCATTTGTGACCACTTCAATCTACCCACAGGGGTCTCTGGTGGGCCTGATATAACTTATAGAGAGAACTAGTGGGCCAATTAACTGGAGGAAGAAGACTCTAGAAGTCATCATGCTATGCATGGCCAACCATACTCCCCAAAGGCTTTGCTATTTTCAACACCTATGATCAAAAATACTTCTCCCTCTGTATGTGGTCTTGAGAATCGGACTTTTTTTTAAAAAATTTTTATTTATTTATTTGACAGAGAGAGAGATCACAAGTAGGCAGAGAGGCAGGCAGAGAGAGGGAGAAGGAGGCTCCCCGCCAAGCAGAGAGCCCGATGTGGGGCTCGATCCCAGGACCCTGAGATCATGACCTGAGCCGAAGGCAGAGGCTTAACCCACTGAGCCACCCAGGCAACCAGGACTTGGTTTTATGTATAGTTGCATATCCAAGGTCTAGAATACCCAATGTCCGGTGCATAGAGGTTCCAGAAATGTTTGTTAGATGAACGAGTAAGTGATTTATGTAAGTAGTTGCATACAACACTCTAGGCCAGTGATATCCATAGAACTTTGATGATGATAGAAATGATGTATATCTGTGCTACTTAGTATGGTAGCCATTAGCTTCATGTGGCTATTTTATATTAGAAATGATATTACCATGGCTGAGGAAATGAATTTTAATTATATTTAATTTTAATTAATTAAAATCAAAATAGTCCCATCGGCTAGTGGCTACCATATCAAATGGTGCGACTTTTAGTAGATGGTGATGTTACGTGACTTCCTATTTTCCAGTCTGTTAGTGGATGATGGACTGAGCCATTCTGCTTCAGCTGAATATGTAAATCTCTTTTCCAGCAGTATCTATTTATGCATTCTGGGAATATTAAATAGAATATACATGGTATGATTATGCAGGATTTAGATATGTGACAAATCTCTTTCCAGAGAGAGATTTATATAGATTTCTCTGTATCTATATAGATCAATTGAGATATATCTACAGATAGATATCTATCTCAATATATCTATATAAAACAGCCTCTTTCACCCAAATAGGTTCAGTTTCCAAATGATATTAATTTGGCTAGGATTGTTTCGATAATGTGTGGTCATCATAGATGAGTCTTTTAGCATTCTTTCAGTATTATAACAAAAAGGAGAAGAAAGCGATTCTCAGACTCATGTAAGGAAATGTGGTTGTAAGATTTTTAACAGTGGTTTTTTTCCCTCTGACTGTTGATCCCATGGCAGGGGTTCTCAGCTGGGTGATTTTGCCCCTCGGGGGACATTTGGCAATATCTGGATACATTTGGGGTTATTACAACTGGTGGGGATTACTACTGGCATATAGTGTGTAAGGAATACAGTTAAACATTCTACAAGTCACAGGATAACTGTCACCTTCCCCCACAACAAAGAATTATCTCTGACTATTGTCAGTAGGCAAAAACTGAGAAAGTATAATGTAGTATAGTGATGATTCAAAAAAATAAGTTTGAGTTTATTTTATAAATATATTTTAATGCATACAATACAATATTATGTATCTGGGACAAGAGAGACTCTCAGTTGATATAGAACTCAGAAGAAAATCTTGCACAACAGTTATTTCATTAGCCAAATTAATCATAATGGGGGTTGCAAAGGTTTAGAAGCACAGAAAAAGATTGAGTTTTGTTCAAAACTAGTTCAATCATATATGGTGTCACAAAATATACATTTAAATACATATGAAAATAACTATTTTATCATAAAAGGTAAATCTCTCCAAAGATGCTTTCTAAATTATTTGAATATTTTCTAAAAATACCATATTTCAAAGAATACCAGACATTTTTAATAGGAAATTTTAATATTAGACAATAAAGACTTTTTCAAAATCTTTTTATTTTTGTTTTTTTTTTCAAAGATATTATTTATTTATTTGACAGACAGAGATTACAAGTAGGCAGAGAGGCAGGCAGAGAGAGAGAAAGGGGGAAGCTGGATCCCTGCTGAACAGAGAGCCTGATGCAGGGCTTAATCCCAGGACCCTGGGATCATGACCTGAGCCGAAGGCAGAGGCTTAACCTACTGAGCCACCCAGGGTCCCCCCAAATCTTGTATCAAATTGTTTGTGAATGTCTAATTTTATATTGACCTCTCATTTAAGTTATTTATGAATATCTAACATATTGATTTCTTATTCTGTGGGTACCTTACTTATTCTGAATTTGATTGGAGGTAAAATCATTTAGAAAACAAAATGCATTAAGATGTAATAAAAGAGAAGTGGAAAGCAAATTTACATCAAGTTTGGAACTTCTCTCATTTTTAGAGACGGAAAGTAGCTCCTTATCATGGAGTCCTTTTCTCATTTCCACCTAACAAAAAGGCCCAGAAATTTTGTCTTTTTTTCTCCTAAGTATCAAAAAAGCATTTTTAGGTAGTGTAGAACAAGATACTGGGTTAGGCAATATTTCCAGTTTTGCTGTTTGGTCCTGAGATTTATTCATTGTTCCAAAGTAAATATTAGGTAGTGTTTACTACCTTACGCCAGTTAGAATGGCAAAAATTAACAAAACAGGAAACAACAAATGTTGGCAAGGATATGGAGAAAGGGGAACCCTCTCACACTATTGGTGAAAATGCAAGCTGGTACAGCCACTCTGGAAAACAATATGGAGTTTCCTCAAGATGTCAAAAATAGAGCTAATCTATGACCCAGCAATTGCACTACTGGATATTTACCCCAAAGATAGAGATGTAGTGAAAAGAAGGGGCACATGCACCCCAATGTTCATAGCAGCAATGTCTACAATAGCCAAACTGTGGAAGGAGCTGAGATGTCCTTCAACAGATGGTTAAAGAAGATGTGGTCCAGATTTATAATGAAATATTATTCATCCATGAGAAAGGATGAATACCCACCATTTGCACTGACATGGATGGAACTGGGGGGGATTATGCTAAGTGAAGTAAGTCAAGCAGAGAAAGACAATTATCTTATGGTTTCACTCATATGTGGAACATAAGGAATAGTGTGGAGGGCCACAGGGTAAGGGAGGGAAAACTGAATGGGAAGAAATCAGAGAGGGATACGAACCATGAAAGACTATGGATCCTGGGGAACAAACAGAGGGTTTTGGGGGTGGGTGAGGGGAGGAGGTAACAGGGTGATGGTATTAAGGAGGGCACGTATTGTGATATGCAGTGGGTGTTATACGTAACTAATGAATCGTTGAACACTACATCAAAAACTGATGATGTACTATATAGTGGCTAACTGAACATAATAAAAAAATAAAATAAAATCTGTACTACTGGGTGTAAATGTAAATGTCAATTTTTTTCAAGTTTCAGAAACAGGTACCTGTGCATTTGAGGGTAAAGGGGAAAGGACTCATAGTAATGCCATCTCATAAGTCCCTATTTCACATCTAGCACCTCTCCATCGTTTGTGTTAGCTTTTGTCCAAACAAATTACCTTGATTTATTTGGTACTGTGAGCCTACAGATTCTTAATGAGGATTATTTAGTGAAGGAGATAAAAACTGTGAAGTCAGGGAAGGGCAGTGTGCCTTGTCAGGGAAAAAAATAGAGAATGTTTAGCCAGTTGGCACTTGTCTGATTAAACGGGGTTATTTTAAAATGAGTAGTACATAGTAGGAACAGAAAGAAGGACAAGGAGTTAATGAGAGACATTTGGCAGCAATGGCAGCTCTTTGTGGAGTTGACAGTATTTTGTATGCTCATGGTTAGCAAAACACTTCAGATGATGTAAAAGAAGATGCTTTCCTCATGTTTAAGAGGAATGTTGTCAGGGCATGCTTATTTGCATCTTGAACTCAATGACAATATACATCTCAACACATACTCAACACAATTTGCTAGAGACCACATTTACATTTTGCATGTAGAGGTGATTGTTGCATTAGATGTTGGTCTTAGATTTAATCCAATCCCGATAACGAGTCACTCTGGTGTAAATTCCAGGCTTATTTTTTTTCCCACAGTCTATTCCCCAGCTTACTATTCCAATAAGATACCAGATGTTTCTATCACGTGCTATAACCAGAGGTCCTCCAGAATCACCCTGGAGAAGAAGAAATGTACACTGTCAATAAAATAAATGAAAGGGAGTAAAAAGTACAAAGTTGATGAGCATGTGAATACCTACTAATTAATTTTTTAAATCAAGGTATGTAAAATGAATTCTATTTTTACTTACTGTTAGTATTAATGTAACAGTAGAGTTTATTACTTATTATCTCTGTTTTTATCTTACGACTTCTGCTTATCTGTGTTAATGTCTTCATTCAGAGGGCAATGTGAGTAAAGCTAAGGTTTTAGTTTTATCTTGTGTAGTTTTTAGTTTTGTTCTATCTAAATAGGAAGCACAAATTGAACCTAAGTCCAGGTATACAATTCTTACATGAATGATGACCTTAAGGCTCTACTATATGTTACCTCCATGAAGCCTGCCCTGTTAACTAGATAAAATCACCTGCTTTGAATTTGAATTGCACCTCATCCCACTCACACCAGTTGATAGGAAACTGTCCTGGATGTTATATTGTTGTGTAGTCATAGGTTTAAGAGGAGAAATATAATGCAAAGGACACTCCAGGCAAATGTACATTATTTATTACAGACAGGCTTTCGTTTCCAAATCAAGATTTAATCCCTAGTCCTCATGAACTGGTTTGAAGTGTGTGAATCTTGAAGACTTACCTAATATCTTTAGCCTAAGGTGTAGACAAATGATTTTTAAAATCTTTAACAATGAACTTTTCATTCAAAGGAAACATTATATGGAAGTCCCTTACAGATTTATTTTATAAGAACAATGATCCCATTCGAAGCAGGCCAGGGGTCCTATAGTCTTGTGCCTTTAGCTCCCTTCCCTTTTCTTTCCATGCTTCTTAGTACCATTTAGGGCTCAATGGACAGAGTATGAAAACTCTGGTCTACTAAAAGTCATGCTCCTCAGCTCCTTTCCTGAAGGACCACATCCTAATTTAGGTCCTCAGTATTTTACTCTGCTATTGGTGAAGGAAGCAAGGGAACATGGGCCAACAGCAGAGAACATCTGCTCTTATACAGATTTATGTTCCTGCTGAGGAGTCATGTGATCCAATTGTATTGTGGGCCACCCTTTTGTTTCTGCTTCTCCTCAGGAAGTAAAGTGAGTGGAAGGAGATCTTGTATTCTAGAACATGTAGCCAAATCCTAAGTTTTTATTCTTTTTGTTACTTTTGTGCTCTATTATTAGATTATAAATTCATATGGATTCAGTGTAGGTTTTTTAATATTTATGTTTCCTTCAGTAATTGCCACATTATCTTGCAACTTATAAAAAAACCCAACCCTGAATAAATAAGTGAATGTTTATTATATCACATTATAGACAGCCAATGGCAGATTAATGGTGCCACCTTTACGTTTAGGAAAAAGCTGGTGTATGTGTCAAATTCTCAAACATTTCCTAATCCTTCAAGAACTGCTAAACTGTTGGACCCACATCAAAATCTTTATTATTTTAGTTACTTATTTTTAGTCTTTTAAGTAGCCTGACTTTAAAACCGATATTCTCCTTAAATGCTTAATACTTGCAGTTTTGTATGGTTTGGGGAAAAGCTATTTTTAATTAGTTGTTAGGTATACTTAGTAAGGTAGCACTTTAATAGGAAGTAATGTAGATAAATATATTTTTTTCCTAATAGTGCAATTATATCTGAATGTACACTGCTAAAGGTCAAGGGGTTAAGTACTGGTAAAATGATTCTCTGTTGGGGGGCCTGGGTGGCTCAGTGGGTTAAGCCTCAGCCTTCAGCTCAGGTCATGATCTTAGGGTCCTGGGATCGAGGCCCGCATCGGGCTCTCCACTTGGCGGGGAGCCTGCTTCTCCCTCTCTCTCTCTGCCAACTTGCGATCTCTCTCTCTGTCAAATAAATAAATAAATAAAATCTTAAAAAAAAAAAAAGATTCTCTGTTGGTCATGGAGTTATCTGCAGACCTCATTCCATAGTGCCTTACAAGTAGTAGGGATTATATACCTAATTGGTGACCACTGTGACTTGAAGCAATGATTGTGTGGCTTTCTGGCTTGGTTTCCATTATCTGCTTCTAGTTTTTTTTCTCTAATTCAAGTTCTAATTTGCAATGGATGGTCATTTTTTACAAATGGCTTTGGACAATAAGAGGGTGTTAAACAAGGAGTATTTCTTATAGTTCTCCCATTCCCTCTTTTTACACTCTCCTCCATGACTTAATTTTTTGGGGTCATATGAAGTGACATTGGTCTTTGGTCAGTATGGCCACCTCTAGTCAACAAATTCATTTTTGTGGATTTGAGTCTATTCTTACCTCACAGGCATCTAGTTTTCCTGTTAAGAATCCAGCACATATCATTCCTGATGACACGGCACCACCATATACATGAACTTGATTACATATATCATTACTTATGATCTCTACTTCAACTTGTCTCAGAGTATTGGGAAAGGGACCTAGAGAAGAAAAAAAAAATAGATGAAGGATTTTCACATTGCTGCTTATGATAGTTAATTGTTGTATCTTACAAAGGATGATTCAGTGACAAAATATATGTCTTGAAGTTGACTCTATGCTTAGTGACAGTGCTCAGGTTCAAATTCTATTTCTTACGTGTCTTCTATGTGCTAGGTATCATTCTTGGCACATTTACTTCCACTATCTTACTTAATCCTTGCAATAACCAACAAAGATAGATAAGAATATTTTCTTTTTCAGATGAGAAAACCAAAACTTATGCAGTTATGAGTCTTGCTATGATCACTTAGTTAAATGGGTAATAACATTAGATTTAAACATTAGATTTAAATTAAATTTAAATGAGAGCATTTCTCACCACCTGGGATGATCTGTGGTAGTTCGCCTTATCTTACCTGGAAATCTGCCACTTCACTCTAAAAAGGACACAGCGATATCGGGAATTGAGAATCCTTTAGGAAGAGGAGTATAGAGCAATGTTGTACTCTCAGAAAGTAATTTTATACTGAGTAAATGGAATGCTATTGCTTCATCAGAAAGACCATGTCTACTTCGATCTTAAATGGCTATCCAAACTAATTCCAGGGTAAGTAACAAATACCAGAAGAAATAGATTGTGTTTTATTAATGACCCACGCATTTATTGATTTGTTGTATGAAAAGTACCATTTCATTGTGTATTGTATGGTTTTAGTCATTGTGTTTTCATTACAGCTTAACAGCTTTTATTTATTTATCTTTTTAAAAGAAATTTAAATTCCATTAGCCAATATATAGTACATCATTAGTTTTTAGTGTAGTGTTCAATGATTCATGCATATAACAAGTGTAACAACTTTTATTTTAAACGCTTTTAGTCCTTCGTATAAAGATGGGTGCTCTGTTTATAACAGGTTCAAAGACAATTAAGAAGAGGAAGGAGGGCAGGGCTGTCAGTTTGATAAACTAGTCAGGGTAATTCTGTGCTAAAGACTCTGGTCTTGGAGGCAGCACGCAGGACTTTGAACACTGCACAATTTATGTGCTATTTAGCCCTGTGCAAGTTATTTAATCGTAGTAAGCATCATTTTACTCACATGTAAAAGGAGAAAATGGTACCTATCTCACATGTTTTTTGTGAGCTAGAAAGCAATTGATGTAATCAGTTATGATAGTGCTTTGTCCCATATTCAGATTTTAGTCAATGGAAACTATTGGAGTGAACTGTAGAGTTTAGGATTACATATTTAAAACCCTCCTGGTACAAAGCTGCACTTCGATGTTCATGATGACTGCTGAGTGCTAGAGCTTTTATGAGAAGATCTAGGTTTCTAGGGATTTTGTCACTAACTGTAAATAACTTCAATCCTCTTTGTTGACACTAGTAAATTCACTTACCTGAGACTGACCATCTTGCTGAAAAACTAGGTCTAAATCCTCTACAGTCATTAAAGTTATTTAAGGTCTAGTGAATTTCTTCACCATTTTTAAGGATGAGAGGGTCATTATATGACCATTTCCTTTTCATTTCTGATTCTCCTTGAAATGCACCCAGGGAAGAGTCTGATCACCATCTGTTCTTTATACAGATTTTTAGAACAATCTAAATCATTTGTGTAGATGCTCCAGAAGTATTCAATACTATCTCTTTTGTTCTGTTTGACATTTAAAATGTATAGATATTCCTAGGCTTTTAATCAACTGAATCTCAAGTACTTATAATTTGTGTGCCTACTTTTATGTTTCATGTTATGTTAATTAGTCTAAAATGCTAGGTTTTAAATTTTAAATTCTTATCATTCTTTAATCTCAACTTTTAAAAAGTCAATTCAGGTGCTTAACAATATAATAAGCTATTTTACATTATTAAACATTCAAGGAAGAAATTATCCAGAATAGGAAATTTCCATTTTACAAGCTATCTGGTTCCAAGATTTATAATTAGATATAATTGGATAAATTTGGGGAGGTAGGAGAAGAAAATCTTAGTCCTTATCTCAGTTTCAAAATGCAGAGAAAACCATAATCCAATATTTAATACTTAAGTTTTGACTGATGTCTTATAAATTCATAATGTTGTTCCTGAAAAGTATGCATCTTGTTAAACAGATCAGTGCATAGTGATCTGCACACTACAGGTCATTGAATGATTCATGATGAAGTCCCAAAGCACTCACAAAGCACTATTCTGGGAGTGGGTGGTGTTAAGTTTAATTAGGGTTGACAGGAAGTGTAACTGGTATTGCCCTGATGGTAGATGCTATCCATTTCTACTCCAGTCAGTAAGTGGCCTGTCTAATCCCAAAGGATTTGATTCCCCTTTGTACTCATCACCATTCTTTATAAAACAAGGCAGACCCCCCAGAGAT
>ML096278.1:0-33339 GCA_003697995.1 Taxidea taxus jeffersonii | reverse complement strand
TTTATTGTGTAAGTAAAATGTCATTTGTAAACTTTATAAATCCTGAGGCTCAAAAACTCCTCCAAAGTTATGTGGATTGGAGGGGCCCCATTTAATATTTAGCATAATGCATGCAATTTAAAATGATTGTGTAAGGCTGTTTTTGTTTAGCTGCATGACACATTACGGAAGTTTATCATCATTACTGCTCACAAAACACATACTTTAAGATTCATGCAGCCATAGCAGAATCTCTGCATATGAAGACAGCAACAGAAAGAAGGAATGTGAAAAAATATGCTTGAATAATTTTTGAAAAGAAAGTTATAACTAATTTCCAAAGTAACCCATAGAGAAGGCATTAAACATAGATGCTGTGTAATAGTTCTAGCCAAAGTTTCCATAAGTCACCATATGTAGATTTTTCTATGTGCTGTTTCGTGTTATTTTCCAAGGGACATCTTGATTTCATCTCTTCTTTTCTTTTTTTTTTTTTAAGATTTATTTATTTATTTATTTATTTGACAGACAGAGATCACAATTAGGCAGAGAGACAGGCAGAGAGAGAGAGGCAGAGAGAGAGGAAGGGAAGCAGGTTCGCTGTGAGCCCAATGCGGGGCTCGATCCCAGGATCCTGGGATCATGACCTGAGCTGAAGGCAGAGGCTTTAACCTACTGAGCCACCCAGGTGCCCCTCATCTCTTATTTTCAATATTGTGATTTTGAATTTTATTTTAAATATTTTATTTATTTATTTTTTAGAGAGAGAGAGAGAGAGAAAGCGCAATCTCAGGCAGACAGAGGCAGAGGGAGAAGCAGGCTCCCTGCCGAGCAAGGAGCCCAATGTGGGACTCGATCCCAGGACACTGGGATCATGACCCAAGCCGAAGGCAGCTGCTTAACCAACTGAGCCACCCAGGCGTCCCTGAATTTTATTTTAGATCTCCATTCAAATGGAAGATAGGTTTACATTTTTTGCTTAGCTTTTTTTTTTTTTCCTGAGATACTCACCATTAGCTTTTAATGCTCCCCATCCAGTGACAAACACTGGACTCTGAGGCAAGACTTCAAAAGTAGCATCTGGGAGACACACTCTGCCCACATCATTGGAAAATAGGACTGGGGTGGAGAGCTTCACCACAGCGATGTCATCGTCGTGCTTATGGGCAGCGTAGTTTTCATGAATGATAATCGATTGTATCTTTCTTCTCATCAATGGAGGGCTGAGAGTTGTTCCAAAACTAGCCACCCAGAGTTTGGGGTTTTTGTAACTGATCACAGATGAAAAGGATTATGGTTGATTCATTTCTGATCTAAAGTTGCCCAGGACTCTGAATCAGCATGGGACATAGGGGTGGTAGAAGGGCAAATTGTTTAAGGTGATAGTTGGTGGCTCTTCCCACCTTATTAGAGGCTTCACCACCCCCCAGGACTGCTTTGTTTCATTTAGCTAATACAAATGCCCCATGCTAAGGTAGCTTAAATTACTGCCCTTGAGGGGGAGTTTGTATTTTCTAAAGGGAACAAAATATTGTTGCTATTTTTGATATAAAAGTAATACAGATTTGTTGAAGAGACTATAAATAAATAAAAATTAGACATATGTACATATCCACACACATGTATACTTTCATATGCATTCAGCTATATAAATATCTGTATAGCTATGGAGGGAGAAAAAGAGAGGGAGAAAAGGGAAGAGGAGAGTGAAAGGTGTCATACTGGAGCCACACCTTATATATTGTTTTCTTATCTTTTCTTTTTAGTTAACATTTTACCCAGAATATTTTCCCATATTTTATGAATTTCCCTAGAGTTATTATTATCTTTTTATTATCTCCATATATTCCATGTTAAATCTTCAAAAAAGATTAAAAATTGCAACCCTAAAGATAGTCTTTTCGGATAATCTGATGTAAATTTATGGGTTCAGATACTGTATTAGCAGAGTTTTTAAAAAATATCAATATATCCTAGGAAAACCGCTGAGTGTGTTTATCCTTTGACAGCATTGGCTTGCTCTTAAACTTAGGAAAATATATTCTCTAGAATAAGAACTAAGAGAATTCTTATTCTAGAGAATTCTTATTCTCTAGAATAAGATTAAGAACAAGCCAATATATTCTAGAGAATATATTTTCAATTGGAAATGAAGATTTCTCTAACGTTTCTACTCTTCTTCAGGAACTATCATTTGTTCCTAAGCCTGCTTCACAATCATGAGTTCCTGTGGGAGACTAAGATGCTCATAAAAGAATGAAAGCAGGGGCGCCTGGGTGGCTCAGTGGGTTAAAGCCGCTGCCTTCGGCTCAGGTCCTGATCTCAGGGTCCTGGGATCGAGCCCCGCATTGGGCTCTCTGCTCAGTCGACAGCCTGCTTCCTCCTCTCTCTCTGCCTGCCTCTCTGCCTCCTTGTGATCTCTGTCTATCAAATAAATAAATAAAATCTTTAAAAAAAAAAAGAATGAAAGCATGTGCCTTTGACTCAGGTCATGATCTCGAGGTTATGGGGGTCTTGGGGTCTAGGATGGAGCCCATATCAGTTCCTGCTTAGTGGGGAGTCACCCCTCCCCCTGCTCATGCTCTGTCAAATAAGTAAATAAATAATCTTAAAAAAAAAGAATGAGGGGCACCTGGGTGGCTCAGTGGGGGCCTTCCGCTGGGGTCATGATCTCAGGGTCCTGGGATCCAGCCCCGCATCAGGCTCTCTGCTCAGCGTGGAGCCTGCTTCCCCTCATCTCTCTGCTTGCCTCTCTGCCTACTTGTGATCTCTCTGTCAAATAAATAAATAAAATCTTAAAAAAAAAAAAAGAATGAAAAAGGGACGAGAATTATAGGAAATGAAGGTGAGAAAAGAAAGTGAAATTGGTTGTCCTGTTGGCACAGACTGAGGACTTACATGTCAAAGCAGTGAGCAGCAGTCAGGAGCCACTCCTCACTGATCAAAGAAGCTCCACAGAAATGGATGCCATCCATTTGCAGGCTGGCTTGCCATGGCCAATCAGCTTTTTTTGCGGGATAACCATCAGCAATTCTTTCCATTGATGGAAATTCCCTCCCTCTTCCACAACCTGTCAGAAGGAAATAAGATAGTTATTTATTAATATTTTATTTTACTTTACTTGTCTATTTTAGCAGACACGCAGTGTTACATTAGTTTTAGGTATATTACATAGAGATTCAACTTTTCTAAGCATTATGCTATGCTCACAAGTATAGATATAAGATGGTTATTTATAACCAGAGTTATAAACATGTGTGGGCGTGTTTGGCACTTAGTTAAAGATGGGAACATTTATAGGTTTGCCTTGCCTTTAAAAAGTTAATTGAAATTATATAATAAAATAGTGATTATTCACATTGAAAAAGTATTAACTTAAAAAAGTAAACTATTTAATGTCCTTCCTGGTACATTTAAAGCAACTTCAGCTTAAGGTTTTTTTTTTTTTTTTTTTCATATCTTTCTAGGTCATTTTCTTATGTATGACAATGTATTTCAATGATATTTGACAAATTTTGTGTGTCAAGGTACACTAATACAGAAAAAATACCATTTGTACACTTAAAATGCTGTCTAATATTATAACAATTACCCTACTATAACTTAAGTGTCAAAGTTCACGTATTATCATTAATGGGTGTTATTTAATTCTAAGCAAGATTTTCTACTTTAACAAAGTGAGCCAAATAAAAAGGAATATGATAAAATGATAGGGAATTCTTAAAAGAAATTGTCAATGAAACTTTCTGTGAGGAATAACAAGTTATTCTCACATAAACATTCCCAATTATTAGTAGTAGTTTTTCCTATCATGGAGAATTAAGTCATGCATCCGTTCAGAGATATTATACGCTTTGGGGAAATAGTAAACATGGGGATAGAGAAACTCTAGTAGTATTTCAAGTTTTAGAATTTGGTTTGCAAACATTGCAGTGATATTCTCAAACTTACAGCTGTTCAGAATGTGTTCTGCTTGTGCTTCATTCATATCTGGAAAGAAAACCAAGATGATTGCTCAGCAATGGAACAATTATAATTTGAAAATACTCTGCTTACATGTCATGAATGTTTCTGGTTAGCATGAACTGAATTGTTCAGGAATTTCTTAAAGACAATAAAATAAAATCCTACAAAAAGGAGAGGCCTGGATATAAATTAAATCTTTCTCCTATTTGTGGACTCTGGGAAAATCCTGGTTTATATTTAAAATCATTGGCATTGAGAAGGATATTGTTTGTCAGGAAGGAGGACTACATCTAATTAATTTAGCCATCCCAATTTACTAAATGCAGGTTATGCTGAAGAGGATCTTGGACTACTTTCATATATGTTCTATTATATGGTGGATACCATTTCCTTTTGTCCTCGTTCATACGTTAGTGATAGGGTAAAGACACTTAAAGCATCTTAGATGCTGACATCTCCACAAAGGCTCCAACTGGAATAAAGATCCACTAGTGTACTAACAAATCTTCAATACATATTAGTAATTTTATCATAAACTGAAACAGAAGGAAGCATGATCAGTGAATATTCCCTGAAATTATATGAATTATTCCTTATACCAGACAGTATAATAAGCAATCCAAATCCATGTTTTTGTTAAGATGAAAACCAGTGTAGAATTTTGGTAAGCTTGCAAATTAATGAATCTTTCAGTTAGACTCTAAAGAGGAACATTGTGTTCATCTGCCAGGAACTCTGCTTATGTTTATGTCTATGTTTATTTGAAAAAATCCCTTAGAATTAGGTTTTGCCAATAACAGCATTTCTCTAGTGGCTTCCCTGATCTTTATAATAACCCCAAAATTCCTACCTGGAGCTGTATGACATGGTCTCTATTTATATCTTTGTTGTCATGTTGAACTGTTCTTGGTTTCAGCCACTACTCAGTGGCCACCCTAGCCTTTCTGTTTCTTGACTGTGCCAAGGTATTCCTACAGTCTTTGTTCTAGTTGTCCCTCCTTGCAGAAATGCTCTTCCCATGACCATTTTCATGGTTGATTCCTTGTTGTCATTCAGATCTTAGCTTAAAAATCTTCTCCTCAGAGAGACTTTCTGTGCCAAATCAAAGTAGCCTCCCACTCTCCATTCTCTGTATGTAAATTCATATTACTTGATATTACTTTGTTTATATACTTGTTTGATGGACCATTATCTTTTTTATTCCATTTAAAATGTTCTATGAGGACAGGTAATTTAGTTCCTGGCACAAATAGGTTCTGCTGAGTTAATAATGAGCAGTAATAACTAATAGTTTACTGAGACCTATGTACCAGAGACTGTACCAAACACTGCTATATCCACACAATAATATTATGAGGCAAAACTATTAAGGACATGATTTAAATACTTCTTAAGGTAAGAAACTTGTCCTACAACCATTTCACTGTAAGGTCAATTATAGTCTAGTGTTACCTTCTGTAGGTTATGGATCAGTGAGGGGGTGGAATTATGGTACTTCACAGATAACTTTAGCCTAGGCTCATTTCTATCAGCAGAAACTATTGATGAACTTCCATGGTGATGCTATATCTCATATGTACATATTATCTAGTAGATGTGTCCCACCTGCAGGATAAAAGAAGTTAAATATTTCCAGTTCTAGAACAAGATTGTGTAGACTCACTTTTTTCTCCTCTTCTTCTACAAATACAACTAAATACCCTGAGAATTATCTAGCAGATAATAAAAGAACTTTGAAGGCTGGAAGGAGGTGAGCAAAATGACTAGAGACTACAGTATTTTAAGGACAATGTGGTGAGTTTCCTAGTGTTGTGTCCATCTCACATATACTCTGGAATAGAGACCAAGAAAGGCCTGCAATCTGGAACCATCAATAGGCATAGACAAAAAAAAAATCCCAAGAATAGTCTGTTCTCTCCATTCAAATACAGGGAAAGAAGAAGCACAACAAAGACCTAGTGAGGAGCCCAAACCTCCTGCTTCACAATACAGGGCTGACTATCCATTTTGCCAGAAGTAGTGACAGCAAGAAGACTTTGACCATCCTAAACCCTACTTTCTAACCAGGGGATCAGCTTGCAGACAGACACCCACAGGGACAACATCAACCTTTACATACCCAGTGACATAAATAGGTTCAGGCCCACTGCAGCCCTCCACAAATGATGACCTAGGGATGAAAAGCAGCCTAGAGAAGCCTGTTCTACTCCCATATATGTTGCTGGCAGCAGGGGTTGAGAGGAAGTTACAGAAGACTAGAATAGTACTGCAAGGGCTCTGAAAACTAAGTTGTTATTGAAACAATGAAAGTAGGTGAGACTCTACACTCTAAACATAAATAAGTGGACTACCTGCTAAAATAAAAGAATTAAATAGGATCAAGAGTCTCCTAACATAATAATCCAAAGGTTTGAATACAAACAAATTACTTGCCATACCAAAACCCAGGAGAACCACAATCTGCATGAGAAAAGACAATCAACTGATGCCAATACTGAGGTGAATAAGATGTTGGAAGTATCTGATGTGGATTTTAAAGCATATGCCAGAAAAATGATTTAGTAGTCAATTACAAATTCTCCCAAAACATGTAAAAAATAAAAATCTAAGCTAAGAAATAGAAGCCATAAAAACCAAATGGAGGGGCGTCTGGGTGGCTCAGTTGGTTAAGCGTCCAACTCTTGATCTCAGCTCAGGTCTTGATCTCAGGGTTGTGAGTTCAAGCCCCATGTTGGGCTCCACACTGGGCATGGAGCCTATTTAAAAAAAAAAAAGGAAAATTATAGGACTGATAATAATATTAATAATAATAATAACAACAATAACAATAACAATAATAAAACCCCTGTTGGATCGTCTTAACAATAAAGTGGAAATCGGGGATAGAATCACAGTAAATTCCAATAAAATTAAATAACATTTACTCAAAAAAACAGACAGAAAAGAGACTAAAAAAAATTAACAAAGCCTCTGAGATTTGTGGGATAATAACAAAATATTTAACATTCATATCAGAATTCCAGAAGGAGAAGAAAAAGAGTATGAGACTGAAAAAGTATTCTAGGAAATAATGTTTGGAAACTCCCTAGATTTAGCTAAAGACAAAGATGTATAGATTCAAGAAGCTGGGAAATTCTCAAATAGGAAAAACTCAAATCCACTCCAAACCCATTATAATTAAGTTACTAAAAGCAAAGACAATGAAAAAAATTCTTAAAAACAGAAAAATGATACATTACCTATAAAGTAACACCAATTCAAATAACAGCAGTTTTCTCATCTGAAACCGTGGAGGACAAAAGGAAGTGGAATAGCATTTTTCAAGTTCTGAAAGAAAAAACTATCAACCATGAATCCTATATCCATTGAAACTATATTTAGAAATAAAGGTATTCTAGGATGAAGGTAAATGAAAAGAATTTTAGTTTCTAAAAGACCTACTCTTAGCTAATGGCTAGAGGAAGCTCTCCAAACAAAATACAAATGATAATAGAAGAAGGCTAGTACCTTCAGAAAGGAAAGAGAGAAAATATGTAAAAACATAAATTTACATAATAGACTATTTTTCACTTCCTAGGTTTCTTTAAACATATTTTATGGTGAAACCAAAGATGCAACACCATCCGATGTGCAGAATATATACAGAGGAAATAGTAATCTGATTTGCAAAATATATATAGAGAAAAATATATCTAAAAAATGGGGAGGACAAAGAAACCAAAATAGAAGTAAAGTTTCTACACTTCATTTGAAATGGTATAATGTTGACACCAGTAGGCTATGGCATTATGTGTGTGTATGTTAATACCTAATGTAACCAGTAGAACAGTTATACATAGTGATAAACTCAAAAACATCACAAATAAATGAAAATGGAACTCTAAAACAAATGTTCTTGTTACTCACAGGGATGGAGGAAAAAAGGGACAGAGGAACAAGACACAGGAAAAATAAAGCAAATAATAAAATGGAAGACTTGAGCTCTAACATAACAATATTTAATATGTGGATGGTTTAAATACATCAATTAAAGGACAGAGTGTAATTAGGAAAACATGATTCAACTATTTTCTTTTTTTTTTAAGATTTTATTTATTTATTTGACAGAGAGAGATCACAAGTAGGCAGAGAGGCAAGCAGAGAGAGAGGAAGGTAAGCAGGCTCCCTGCTGAGCAGAGAGCCCAATGGGGGCTCAATCCCAGGACCCTGGGATCATGACCTGAGCCGAAGGCAGAGGCTTCAACCCACTGAGCCACCCAGATGCCCCTCAACTATATTCTCTTTACACTGAAATTTCTAAATTGAAAGTAAAAGGATGGAAAAAGATCTTACTAATAGGAATCTAAAAAAAAAAAAAAAAGCAGCAGTGGCTCTATTAATATCAGATAAAGTGGACTTCAGAGAAAAGAAAATTACTGGATACATAGAGGGACATTACATAATGATAGAAGGATCAATCTACTAAGACAAAGTAACAGTTTTAAATGCATGTTTACAAATAGCAGAGCTTCAAAGCAATAACTAACATAGCTGAAGAAAGGAATAGAAAAATTCATAGTCATAGCTGGGAACTTCAGCAGCCTCCAATATCAACCGATGTAATTACTAGACAGAAAGTCAGCAAGGATATACATTAAACAACAACACCAACAATGTCTAGCTGACATTTATAAAACTCCACGCAACAATAACAGAAAGCATATTATAAACACGTATGGATCATTTATTAAAATAGACCATATCCTGTGTCATATTTAAAAGAATTGAAATCAGAGGGACGCCTGGGTGGCTCAGTTGGTTAAGCGGCTGCCTTCGGCTCAGGTAATGATCCCAGCGTCCTGGGATCGAGTCCCACATCGGGCTCCTTGCTGCGCAGGGAGCCTGCTTCTCCCTCTGCCTCTGCCTGCCTCTCTGTCTGCCTGTGTTCGCGCTCTCTCTCTAACAAATAAATAAATAAAATCTTAAAAAAAAAAAAAAAAGAATTGAAATCAGAATACGTTCTCTGTTCATAGTGTGGTCAATTAGAAGTCAGTAACTGAAAGAGAAGGAGAAAAATCTCCAAATACTTGGGAATTAAATAACAGACTACTAAACAATACCTGGATCCAAAAAGTCCCCTCAAAAATTAAAAATTACATAGAATTGAGTGACTATGAAAGTACAACATAGCAAGTATTGTGGGATGCAGATAAAGCATTACAGAGAGGGAAATTATAGCACTAAATGTTTATTTAGAAAAGAGAAATGATCTCAAATCAGTATTCTAGAGTTCCTAACAAAAAACAAATAGACAAACAGAAAAAGAAGAGCAAAGTAAGCCTAAAGTAAGGAAGAGGAAGGAAACAGTGAAAAACAAATTATTGATAAACACATCAACGTGGATGAACCTCAAGGAAATTATGCTGAGCGGAAAAGGTCAATTTCAAAAGATACAAAGTGTACAATTTACATGATATTCATGAAATAATATAATTATAGAGATGGAGAAAGGATTAGTGGTTGCCAGAGGCTAGGAATGGGTAGAGGAGATGGGTGTAGTTATAAAGAGGTAATGCAGAGGAATCTTGATATGGTACAGTCTAATATATTGAGTGTGGTATTAGTTATGCAAGGCTACATATGTGATAAAATGGCATAGAGCTATACCTACACAAATGAGATCATATAACTGTGAAATCTGAATAAGCTCAATGGATTGTATTTATGCCAATTTCTTGGTTTTGATGTTGTGCTATAGTTGTATAAGATGTTAACATTACCAAAGGTGAGGGGGGGGAGCATGCAAGTGCATAAGATTTCCCTGTAAATTTCTTTGCAACTTCTTGTGAATCTATAATTATTTCAAAATATTTTTAAAAATCAAGCACCCTATATAAAATCAGTGCACCAAAATCAGCCGCATTTCTATACAGTAACAATGAGAGAGAAGAAAGAGAAATTAAGGAGTTGATCCCATTTACAATTGCTCCAAAACACATAAGAGACCTAGGAATAAACCTAATCAAAGAGGCAGAGGATCTGTACTCAGAAAACTATAGAACACTCATGAAATAAATTAAAATGACACAAAGAAATGGAAAAAGGGTTCCATGCTCATGGATTGGAAGAACAAATATTGTTAAAATATCTATGCTACTTAAAGCAATCTATATATTCAATGCAATCCCTATGAAAATACTATCAACTTTTTCACAGACCTGGAACAAATAATCCTAAAATTTGTATAAAACCAGAAAAGATGCTGAAAAGGCAAAGAAATGTTGAAAAAGAAAACCAAAGCTGGTGGCATCACAACCCTGGACTTCAAGCTATATTACAAAGCTGTAATCATCAAAACAGTATGATAGTGGCACAAAAACAGATATGTAGATCACTGGAACAGTGATGGGTCCTTAACTCTACGGTTAACTGATCTTTGACAAAGCAGGAAAGAATATCTAATGGAAAAGAGACAATCTCTTCAACAAATGGTGTTAGTAAAACTGGACAGCCACATGCAGAAGAATGAAACTGGACCATTTTCTTACACCGTACTTAAAGATAAACTCAGAATGGACGAAAAGCGAGATAGGAATGTGAGATAGGAATCTAAATGTGAGATAGGAATCCATCAAAATCCTAGAGGAAAACACAGGCAGCAATGTCTGTGACCTCAGCTGCAGAAACTTCTTGCTAGACACATCTCCAAAGGCAAAGGAAACAATGGCAAAAATGATTATTGGGACTTCATAAATATAAAAAGCTTTTGCACAGCAAAGGAAACAGTTGACAAGAACAAAAGACAACTGACAGAATTAGAGAAGATATCTGCAAATGTCTTATCAGATAAAGGAGTAGTATCCAAAATCTATAAAAAATTTATCAAACTTAACACCCCCAAAAACCAAATAATCCAGTCAAGAATGGATAGAAGACATGAACAGACATTTCTCCAAAAGAGACATGTAAATGTCCAACAGACACATGAAAAAATGCTCCACATCACTCATCATCAGGAAAATACAAATCAAAACCACAATGAGATATCACCTCACACCAGTCAGAATGGCTAAAATTAACAAGTCAGGAAATGACAGGTGTTGGTGAGGATACGGAGAAAGGGGAGATCTCCTACACTGTTGGTGGGAATACAGGTTGGCCCAACCACTCTGGAAAACAGCATGGAGGCTCCTCAAAAAGTTGAAAATAGAGCCACCTTATGACCCAGCAATTGCACTACTGGGTATTTACCCTAAAGATGCAAACGTAGTGATCCGAAGGGGCACGTGTACCCGAATGTTTATAGCAGCAATGTCCACAATAGCCAAGTTATGGAAAGAAGCTAGATGTCCATCAACAGTTGAATGGATAAAGAAGAAGTGGTATATATATACAATGGAATACTATGCAGCCATCAAAAGAAATGAAATTTTGCCATTTGTGATGATGTGGATGGAACTAGAGGGTATTATGCTTAGCAAAATAAGTCAATCGGAGAAAGACAGCTATGATTTCCCTGATATGAGGAAGTGGAGATGCAATGGGGGTGGGGAGTAAGGGGGTAGGAAAAGAATAAATGAAACAAGATGGGATTGGGAGGGAGACAAACCATAAGAAACTCTTAATCTCACAAAACAAACTGAGGTTTGCTGGGGTGGAGGGTAGGGAGAGGGTGGTGGGGTAATGGACATTGGTGGGGGTATGTGCTATGGTGAGTGCTGTGAAGTGTGTAAACCTGGTATTCATAGACCTGTACCCCTGGGGCTAATAATACATTATATGTTTATAAAAAAATTAAAAAAAATAAAATGTTTATACTTGTCCTTTTCAAAGCCTTTTTAAATTTTTCCAAAGGATAATTTCATAGTTGCTACTAATTTCATTTTGCAAAACAGGAACTTACCCTAGGCTGCCCTACTGTGGTTATTGTTGACATGGGTCTCCTGAGATCTAGTCTAGGGTTCTTCCTACCACTACCTTCAGACTTCCTCCTACAATGCATTCCAGGCATTTTCTTTTTACTGTATATACTGAAATTATTTCTATGAGTTTTGTTTTTAAATTTTTATGTATTTTTGTGTAGTTCTAAAGCTCTATATGGAAAGAAGAATGGTCTAGTTTCCTCTGTGTTCTGTGGTGTTTGTTAAATTAAAGATTGCTTTTGTTTCCTGCCTACTTTCAAGAGAATGAGCTAGTTTATAGAGTTAAAGATAGATCATTTTACAAATACCAAGTTCCTGCTCTCTGCTGATTTCTATGCTAATCTTGGGGATGTGATTGTAACTACAGAAAACATATTTCCTATGTTCAAGGACTTGTCAGTCTTTTGCAGAAAAAGATGAAATAAAAAGTAAACAAATTAATTTCAGGGTAAGTACCCTTGGTAAGCACAGAAATCTCAGGATGAATCATGAATCCGAGGAGACCATTCCATGGGAATGAAGAATGTCTTAACTGTAACTTGCTCTGATTGGCAGGAGAACTGGTGATGGATAGTTTGCCACAGATACCTGAATAGACCAATCCCTCATCTTGATCCAGCAACACTATGAAGGACCTAAGTGCCCTAATGCCACAAAGTCAGGGTGGACAGATCCAGAAATGATAGAGTTTAGGTTTGTAACATTTGGCTTAATGGGAGCTCAAGATTAAATTAAATTGCTTTAAAAATCAAAACTTCACACATACATACTACATCCTTCAACAAAATGCTTTCTTCAGAAAGTCTTGTCTTTGCTATCTAAAGCGCAGAGCACTGGATTCAGAGCCTTACTCTGTTCTATCTGCATGGTTAACAGAATTCAATGTTGGGCATTACTCAAGAAACTTCAAGTTCTTATCTTCAAGCCATTTTTTTTTCTTTTTGGCTCTCACCAAACCTATAATGCAATCTTCTCTTCTGTTAGCATATTATGATATATCTGCTCTAGCCCTCTGGAACAGTTTTGGGGGAAAAAATGGGGGAAAACTTATTAGTAACTGTAATTATAAGTCAGCCTTAGTGTCTCATTTCATAGCTTATACAAATTCTTGTAAAATATGGTATGTGTTATAGTATGTGTTATAGTATGTGTTAGGTTAACAATAGCCTTAGAATTATAATGAGCTTTGTTTAATCTTATACCCCAAATATTTATTACCCAGTTCCTTATGCCTGTGTGGCAAATGACATGGTGCCTTTATGGCAGACACAGCTATCATCAGGGTCTGGCATTTTTCTTCTTCTGTATCCTCCATGCCCTGGGCCAGTCCTATCCTGCATGCTGTAGGAAGGCTCATGGTACTGTCAGGAAAAAAATGACATGTCTCCTTTCACAGGAGCCAAATCATGTTTGTGTCCCACATGTGATTTCTGTGTTCATACCACTCTTTCATTCTGGATTCTGATTGGAGAGAGTGGTGCAACTGAAAGGACCAGGCACCATAGATTACTATGTCAGTAGCAGAGTTTAGGTTTTTATCTCATACATGCTTAATTAATTCAAAGAACTCCACCAAAATCTTAAAAAAAAAGAAATATTATATTTGGGTTACCATATAATTTTTGTTTCATATTTATCTCCATACTAATCAAAGGAAGAAAATCTTTGGTGTTGATTGTGTGGAGATTTGTTTATTATTAAGTAAATGAGAAATTTAAAAATGAAAAGTCATTTCATTTTATGGTGAAATAAAGCTTTTTCTATAGATGAGAAGAATGTGAAAGTGATAAACTCTAACAAGGGAAGGAAAATGGGATTTCTTGCCTTTCAGATAAGGTAATGAAGTATCTATCTTCAAGAAGCTTTCATTTGATTTCAACTTCTGATGCAAAATGTTGTCAGCTTGCCTTTTTACTGTGTCTGCATGGTTAGAAGCAAACTGAAACTTAAGCAATACATCTGTTTTCAAACCGTCATTACTTGAACTGAAAAAGAAAAACACCAGAATCAATGAATGAGTAATAGACATATTTATGATTATTTTATAGTTTAGTATTTAAACATTAGTTATATCTTCAAGAAAATACAACATGAATATTTTATATATTTTATTGTTGTGGATTTCTTTCCTTCCTGTATCATATAGTTGTTAATACTGAAATTATCCCCTGCTTGTATAATTCGATCATATTCAGAGAAAGCAGAGTATCTTAGCATTCTATATTTTTTTTCCTGGAAAATTTCATAAAATATGCTTATTGAATCTATCAACTTTGTATATGTCTGTATAAAGTAAGTAAAATAGAGAAGAGTATTTTCAAGGATTACAAGATTCTTTTGTTGAATGCAAAAGTCTTTAAGAGGACAACCAGTAGAATGGGTTGTATCACTACCCAAGCTAAGAAATTATTTCCCTGTAAGTACTCTGTAAAGAATTGACAATTAAATGTAATAATATTAAAATATTTTTGCTCTTGGTAAATTTTAGATTTTTAGATACTGTCCACAAATCAAACAATGAAAAATAACTAAGTAATACAAAGTTTCCTTTTATCATAAAAATTAATTAGTTGTGATTACCTAAAGTCAACAACATGAGACTTGATGTAATGATGATTTAAGCTTGATTTTCGAAATATATTCTCTATCTGAGGAAAGAAAACAAACAACAGTGTAGAACTTTTTAAAACATCAATTCACACATTTCAACATATCATAAAAATGCCTGCATAAAATACACAGTAATAGCATTTACTTCTAAGATTGTTTGCAACCATCCTTAGAAAGCTCATTTGGGCATAATCCTCTTGTCATAAGGTCACCTCTAAAATTGGATGTTGATACTTGAACAACATGTCACATGATCAAAGATGTCTGATATATATCAAGAGTTGAATTAAGCTAGATATTTCAGTAGCCGGTATAAAATATACATGGGGATGAAAGTGCTGAGACTGAATTTCCTTGAAAATTTTTATGTGTATGGACTTAACAGCCATTATCACTCAAGCTTGGTTATCATCATCATGGCTGTGATTGAAGGATCAGTTTTGTAGGCTTTAGTAAAGTTTTTAGACCATATCTTGATCCTGTGGTAGGTAAATGGAGGAGAGGATGAGGATGTGTATTTATAGGTACTTCCTTAAAAAGAATATACTTATCCAGAAAAATACATGAAATGATTACTTAGAATAAGACAAAACTATACATGCCACTTGTATGCCATTTTAGTTGAATAAATACTTTTCACTCAACTAATTTATCAAATTTTTTCTGGTAAAGTGCCATGTCATGTCATACTACATAGTTTGGTGAACATATTTATTGAAAAATCAATAGTTATTAAAAAATGAATGACCGGGGCACCTGGGTGGCTCAGTGGGTTAAGCCTCTGCCTTTGGCTCAGGTCATGATCTCAGGGTCCTGGGATCGAGCCCTGCATCAGGCTCTCTGCTCTGTGCAGAGCCTGCTTGCCCCTCTCTCTCTGCCTCTCTGCCTCCTTGTGATCTCTCTCTGTCAAATGAATAAATAAAATCTTTAAAAAAAAAGAATGAATGACCACATGTTTTCCTTCCAATTATGAAGGGAAATTTATTTTTTAAGGAAATAGCTTTATATACACACATACATTTATTTGGCAAAACAAATACATGTTAATTGTAAAAAGTTATCAAAAGCAAGCAATACAGCAAAGTAAATTGAAAAGCATTAAAATCATTTCCAATCACGGTATAGAGAACCTGCTATTTACATTTTTGTTAGGTACATCCAGATTTTCCACATTCATTTATATGTTTTTATATATGACCTTTATATATCTTACATATAATTGAAAGTTTTCTACCTGCCTCCTTCCATTTTCTTTCCAATTTCATCATTTTTTGTTGTTACTTTTGAAATCACAGCTTTGTGAACCATACATTATAATTGAACATATAAAAAGTTTAGATTATTCAGCACCACAAGGAGTTTCTAAAATTCATTTTAGGCACTAGTTTTAATCATTTCTCCTAGGACAGTATTTCCTAGGACTGTAATTTATAATCTAAATTAGTGGTCAGCAAATTGTAGCCTGTAGGGCAAATCCAGACAGCCACTGTTTTTGTCTGGTCCATCATCTAGGAGTGATCTTCACATTTTTTTAACAGTCAAAAAAATCAGAAGACGAGTAATATTTTGTGACATCTAAACATTTAACAAAATTCTACTTTCAGTGTCCATAAATAGTTTTATTGGACCATAGCCATACTCATTTGTTGATGTATTGTCCATGGCTGCTTTTGTATTAAAATGACAGATTTGAATAGTTTCAGAGACCACATAGCCTGCAAAACTGAAAATACTTACTATCTGGCATCTCAGAGAAAAAAAATTGCCAACTTCTGGTCTAAATTACTGTACTTTCCTTCTTTACGTTGCCTCCATTTATACTCTAGAGGAGAGGGCCAGTTCTAGTGAGTAGGCCACTTATTTAGTCATCTCACTGAAGTGTATTTTTATGGTCTTCCCATGTGGCAGACACAGTTACAGGCAACAGAATATATGAGTGAGTAGACTTAGCCCCTCACACATTCAGAGGGGCATAGACATACAAAATTATAATGATGTAACAAGGTGGTAAGCACTTTAAAAAGGTGTATGAAAGTTATGTGAGAGCACAGGAAACAGATGCTAATGTTTATTCAGACATTATTTGTCATACTTTTTATTTGCAACAGAAACCAGTCTTCAGGATAACTCAGAGAGATAGGAGAAATTATCCCTGTTTTGTAGTTGAAACTTTGAGGGCTAACGTAGCTTTTCCAAAGCTCATAAACTGTCAAGAAGTAAAATTTGGATATGAATCTAGATGTTCTGGCTTCAAAGCTTAGACTGTCCGTAACTCAGTATATTGCTTCCTACAACAAACTACACCCACCTTGATCAATTTTCTTTAGTCAAAATTTCCTTCAGATGTATTTTTGAAAAGACCTGCCAACCCCACTCATCTCGATCCTTTAATTCATTTCATCTGCTCATTTTGGTTGGGAAATGGATAAAGAACCTGGCAAGAATGATCTGTCATCTTTGGTCAGTGCTAGGGCTCAGTAGAAGTCGTGTACGAAACTGAAGTCTTCAGTAGAAGAGCTTGTCTGTATGTTTATGTTAACTCATGTTAACCTAAGTTTCATTGGAGTCATACACACATTAGGTGCTTAATAATGCAGTGATACATGGTACTGTATCACTGTATCATTGTGCCTAAATGATTGAACTGTGTTTCCAGATTAGTCTAATAATTTTTTTGGTATTTGAGCTATTTAATCTTTCTGTTGGGCTCCTATTATTTTTTTTAAAGATTTTATTTATTTATTTGACAGACAGAGATCACAAGTAGGCAGAGAGGCAGAGAGAGAGAGGAGGAAGCAGGCTGTCCGCAGAGCAGAGAGCCCGATATGGGGCTCGATCCCATGACCCTGGGATCATGACCCGAGCCGAAGGCAGCGGCTTTAACCCACTGAGCCACCCAGGCGCCCCTGGGCTCCTATTATTAAGTCTTCGGTGCAATTATTTTTTTGCCCAGTGTATTTTTCCAATTTGCCTGATACTGTTGATTAAAGTTGCCAGGATTAGCAAACAAAAATATGGTTGTTTTAATTTCAGATAAACAATGGATAATTTTTAGTAGAGGCATGTTTAAAATGTTGAATGAAATACATTTTCAGAAGGATCTAAAATTAAAAGTTAACTGAGAATTTTATATTTTATCCGGCACCCCCAACATAGGTATAAATTGATATGTTATCAACTTATCTCTTACTTTATTTTAACCTTCTTCTTCACCATAGTATTGTCAGAGTAGGAAAGATGACAGACTTACTTCATTATTGACTTTTTGTTTCAAGTCTCTTCTCATTTTTGAGTGTTCAGCTGAAAAGTCAGGATTATATTCAATACTGGGGATCTGGAATGAGGTCTGGTAATAGTAAAATTTCTGATCTGGAAGGAAGAACAAAAATGGATGGTTTCTCTTTAGTTCATTTGAACTGCATAAATATCAAGGTAGAAGGAATAACATGCAAAAAAATCCCATAATGATGAACTCTTGGGAATGAAACATGTGATAGCTATGGCCAATACCTCCCTCTTTTTTTTTAAACTAAAATTGGTATATAATATTGTACTAATTTCAGGTGTATAACATAATAATTTGATATTTGTACATACTCCATATATGTGTATATGTATGTGATATGTATACATATTTATCATATCTTTTTTATTTGTTCATAGATGGACACTTAAGTTGTTTTTGTATTTTGGCTATTGTAAATAATGTTGCAGTGAACTTGGGGGTGTATATGTATTTTCAAATTAGTGTTTTTATTTTCTTCAGATATATGCCCAGAAGTAGATTAGCTGACTCATCTGATAGGTCTATTCTTAATTTTTTGAGAAACTCCCATACTTTTTTCCACAGTGGCTGTACCAATTTATACTCTAACAGTGTACAAGGTTTCCCTTTTTTCCTACATCCTTGTCAATACTTGTTACCTTTCTTTTCTTTTTGATGCTAGCCATGCTAACAGGTATGAGATGATATCTCAACTGTAGTTTTGATTTATATTTCCCTGATGAGGAGTGATGTTGAGTATCTTTTCATGTGCCTATTGGCCATTTGTATGTCTTCTTTGGAAAAATGTTTAGTCAGGTCTCTGCCCATTCCTAAATTGGATAGTCTGGCTTTTTGCTCTTGAGTTATTTGAGTTCTTTATATATTTTGGATATTAATCCTTTATCATATATATGATTTGCAAGTATTTCTAACTCATTTTTAATATCACATGTTCTCATAGTCATGTGGCTGTCAGCTGTTTTCTGATAAAATTATTACCTGTTAGTGATAATTCATAAATTTAAGCTGTTAGTTAGATCATGATAGAATGTAATATATTCTCATAAGTTAATCTTGAAGTCAGAATTGCTACTAAAATAATGTTTTTACTTTCAGTACATTAAATATTATTAAACTATATAATAGCATAAGATGTATTGCATTGTTCAAGAGATAGTATTATGTGAGCCAGTTAAAATTTTAAATGCTAGAATTAATTTTTATAAAGGATGATCATTTCCCAAATGTAGATATGTTTATACCAATTAATACTGCATTATGCAAAGCTTGCATACATTTAAGAAAATTATTATTGCAATGAAAATTACACTTCAAAATATTAGAAAATACTAGGGTTTGAAATAAATTGAGCAGATCTTCAAATTTTTAAAAGAATACAATGAGATAGAGTCTTACCAAATGCCAAAAAATAAACAAGGAGACCGATGATTATCGCTAGAACCAACACAACAGCTGCGACAATAAGGGCTGTCATCCATGGTCTCAGTGAACTTGTCCTTCTACCCAATACCGCTGGCCTTTTGAGAGAGAGTTGTGTATTAAAGTCAAACAGAACTTAAATACTAAAATCTTAGTTTTGCCTAGTTTTGACATAGAATTTTTTTTCCTAGAATTTGTGTTTAGCCCATATTGCATTTGGTAACATCTGAATATATTGTTCTATAAAGTTAGAAAAATAGTGACAATGAAAAATATCACTGATTGACATTGGACTTTATATTTTGATTTTAAAAAGTCAGAATTATATAGCAGTTAACTACTGTTTCATATACTTCCTGGTTCATCATGCTAGTGTTCTGAAATATTTTTTTCTTTGTAAATGATCAAATAACATATATTTGGTTCATGGGCTTCAAATTCCAAAAGCCTCAAAGAATGAGGGCTTCTGGGTCACTCCTCTCATTCTAGCGTGAACCAACAGAGGCTCAGAGTGATTACTAAAATCTTGGAGTTGGACTTAGTCAATGATATGGTATTAGCAATGTAATGGAACAGAGGTAGCTATACTTGTGGTGAACATAGCAGAATGCATAAACTTACCAAATTACTAGTTGTATATGTGAAATAATACAACATTGTATGTAACTATACTTAAATAAAAAATAATAATGAAGATAAAACCTCAAAATTGGATGTTGGGGGAGCTGGAACTGGGTTTTGGGCTTCTGGGACTTTTTTCAGAACTCTATACTTAATCCTATAATCCCCATTTATAAAACAAGTAATCTGTAATGCATATGAAAAGTATCTAAAATAGGATGGGTTGGAGAAAAGAAAATAGAACTCTAAAGAAGAAATAATAGGTAAACCAAAATAGATCACCAATATAATGAACAAACAAATAAATAGTGATAGCTCAGAGCTTTGGACCCAGGAACTTCATGGTATGAGAACCACTGGTGTATTTGTTGAATATCTATTTCATAGTGTTATAAGATTTCAGACCTATGATTTTTAACTGATGATATTAGGTAAGATAAAGCTGTATTTACTTCAGTAAATAATGAGTCAATTTAAAGAAAAATATTAAGGAAATAATGATACTAGTACCATGTAAATATGGCAAAAAAAACATGAAAGTTGTATGTAAATGACTGACATTTGGGAAACCTATGTGGAGGCAGAGAAATGTGACGAAGTTCTGTCCCTATCCCAGAGTCAGAGCCCACAGCCTAAAGACCAAATCTGCACAATTACAGAGTTGAGGCAGGCTAGAATGAGACTGGCATGGGTTGTCCAGGAAGACCTAATTCACAGGAGCACTGGGCAAGAATATGGTTCTGAAAGTTAAATATACCATTCTGATAAAATTATACATGAAAAAGCAGAAGAAAGAATTACGTTCTCTGGGTTGGTAGATGGCTGTGGTAAAGTAGAAAGTAGATCCCCACTTACTAATTGAAGATATCAACTGAGAGGGGCATTTTGGCATCAACAATCTGGAAAAAGTGGGGATACTTCTGTATTCTGGTATCTGGGCAAAGAAGCTACAGGCAATTTCCTCACCCCAGAATCATCAACCTGAGCTCTGTTAAATATCTCAGTCAGGTAGCACTAATTCTGAGTTCTGCTGTGTTTCTGGAAGGATCTAGAGTTACTCTGGCTTGCAACTCTTTGGTTGGTATCAAGACAAGATTATTAAAATCTACAAACATCTGAAGTATCTTTAGAAGAGCTGGAGTCCTGCTGGGGCAAAGAAAGAGCTGATGAAAATATTTACCATCTTTACTAATAGAAGATCATAGGCAATTATGAACTCATTCAGTTAACATTTACCAAGTTTCTTCTGTGTGCAAATACTTCTGTGTACCAAAATTCTGTTTGGGATTGAAAAATGAATAAGACATAGTGTTCTATCTTTAAGAACATATAATCTAGTGACACACTAAGTAACCAGTAAAATACAAGTGATAAATGTCATGATGGAATTATGCCCAATAAGTTATGAGACATGAGTTAGTACAAATGGTTTTGCTTAGAGACCTTATCCTTTGAACTGTGTTTTGGAAGCTGAGGAGGAGGAATCAGTGAGAATGATGGGTACGGCCAGAAGAGGAAACAGCCTAAACAAAGACAAGGAGACAGGAGACAAGGATAAGGATTTCTCAAGGACATACATGAGAAAGTAGAATTTATGAATGAGAATAGAGGTAAACCTAATTAATGCATGTGTCCATTAGCTAACCGAGTAAACATTCATTGAACATCACTATGCACAAAACAGGAATATAATGAAGAATCTTCAATAGATCTTCCTCTCAAGGAACTTATAGTCTATGGGGAAGGAGCACAGTGAACACGAATTGCTACTAGAGTTATAGAGTATTTCTAAGAGATTTTCCGAGGACTAATGATCTCTCTTTGGAGGGAATAATGGTTGAAAATGATAATTTTTTCAAGTTTAAAAATGCTGGGCCCATCTTCTCACTGTCTTCTCTTCTGAGTCTGATACAGAAAACCGTTCATTAAGAGGAAGTTTATTTAACAACCAAACTCTCATTATCAAAAGGGTGTGGTTTCCTGTTGAACTTCTAACACCAGAAACGTCATTGTGACTTATGTATGGGTCACAATTGAAAAATTGTTTGGGTACATTTTCTTAATTACATAGACATGCATAAAATATTTATTCCTAGATATTTTTTTTAAAAATAAAATATATTTTTCTCACTGACTTTTTTTCAGTACTGATCTAATTTATTTTAAAAATAAAATATATTTTTCTCACTGACTTTTTTTTCAGTACTGATCTTATACATTAATGAAATTCAATGGCTGATATCAGTGATTATTCCAGATTGGTGGAGCTTGAACCTCATAGGTACTTGGTAAATATTTGTCTACTAAATAAAATAATGTGTCATAAAAGAGGAGGCGACCCTAAACTATTTGTAACACAAAAACTATTTTTAGCAGAGAGTTTTGTTAGAGATGAATTAGGAAGAAAGAGAAGCTTAAGCATTTACCTGAAATCAAGATGCAATTAGAAATTTTGCACTTAAAAGTCTCTAAAGAACAATTCTTTCTTTCTCTTTCCTTTTAGTTTCTCCCTCCCCCTAATCCTTCCAATTCAAAGAATTAATTTTGGTCAGACTTATCCCAGACAGATGACTAAACAGATTCACTACAGTGTAGGAAAATCCAGCCTTAGAGAAGCCTTTGATGTTCAAACAAGCAAACAAAACAATATAAGTGACCTCACCTTTGAGGTATTTATGCCAAAAGCAAAGAGGATCAGTGACAAAAGGTATTCATTCAAGCAGGTCAATCTAGAAAACCTTTCACAGAGTCAAAGCATTTCTGATCTCTCCCCTGCCTTTGGTAAGATTCTGAGTGGTTCATTATCCAGACTCTCATGGGAGGTATTTCCTGAACCAAAGCTCCCCAGAATGTAATGGACTATTCTTGCTCTTATCAGTGTCAACCATTCAATGTCACAATTTTCTTTCTTTCTTTTTTTTTACCAAGGTATATATTCAGGTTCTTCCCTTTAGATAGCTCTCCTAGCATCTATTATTTCTCCTGGGGATTTTAAAATGCTTTATATAACCAAAATATTGTCCCTCAGTGATTCAAAGATGAGAGATAGAAGGATTTCTTTCTGCCACAGCAATGGCCACATAATTTGAAGGGTTCATGGTCTCTGAAAGAGGTTGTTCACAGTAGTTAAGAGTGTGGGTTCTGCCTACCCAATTTTTTTTATCTCAGGTCCACTACTATGGGACCTTGGGCATTCAATCTCATTGTGTCTCAGGTCCTTTTACCAAATGGGGGTAATAATACCCATTTTGTGGGATTATTGCAAAGACTAAATGAGTTAATTTACATAAGAGCACTTAGAATAGTTACTAAAACATGGTGAAGACTTAGGAGTTTTGGTTATTTTTTTTTAATTATCAAAAGCAGCAGAAAAAGGATACCCAGGGGTTTGTACTTGATGAATTGGAGTGACCTGGTGAAAAGTGTGTGCTGGATAGTAGATGTGCTGCTTATGAAGGAAAGAGATAAGAACTGTTGCCCAGGACCTTGGCATATAAGTGACAACACAAGCAAGAAACTGCACAGACTGGGAAGCCCCTAAGGAGACTAGCAAAGCCCTGATAATTTCCATGCAGAATTCTGGCAGATAAAAGGGTCTAAGCTTGAGAGAACGGGAACTACCAGAGTCTTCAAGAGAAATCCCAGGTTTCAGAGGTAGGCATAATCAGACTTTCACATTTGGAGCATCCATAGGGAAAAAATTACAATAATGGGTATGAGAAAGTTTAAGACGAGACAAGGTGGGTAAATCATCTGGATGGGGTTTTAATCCATTGGCCAGGGAAGGCAGAATAACTCTGGAAAAAAGCTGTCTTCATGCAAATATCAGGAGGTGATGGTATCATTATTCATAATAACAGTGGCTTAGCAGTGATGATGATGATGATTTTAATTGTAGCACCAGATGTAATGAGACTTGCATAAAATCTGTGATATGAATAGAAATACTAACTAAAAGTTGTGTGAAAGATTAAATGAAGATTTGTGCTTCCTCTTATGTTTCATGTTCTGACAAGCTGTGTGTCTTGTTTCTGTAACTCCACATTATGCAAATAAGAAAGACATAATGTTTCATAAACAAAAAGTTGACTGATGTCATAATTAAAACAACTGGTGTTTTAGTTGATAAGAGTCCAAAAGGGGATAATCAAGGTCAGAGAGAGCTACTCTTCAAAGTTCTGCTCATTAATGCAAATTTACATGGTGAAGTTCCATGAGAAGCTTTTCCTTGAAGGAAATTTTAGAGTACTGAAGTAATTAAAACCTGATGAGGACCAAAAAGAATGTGTAAGCCATTGACCTGGGCTACTGAAGATAAAGTGATTGGCCAGAGCGGTACTGCACCCACTTTGGCCAACACTTATTTTTTTTGGTATGTTTTCCCGCACTTACTAATATATACATATAAATTTAATTTAATTTATTTTTTTGTGTATGTGTTCCAAAATTCATCACTTATGCGCCACACCCAGCACTCCATGCAATACGTGCCCTCCTTAATACCCACCACCAGGCTCACCCAACCCCTCCGATCCCCCCAACTCACTTCTCCTCTCCGTATCCCAATGTCCTCTGTGTTATTTCTTATGCTCCATATGATTGACTCTCTCTGCTTGACTTATTTCACTCAGCATAATCTCTTCCAGTCCTGTCCATGCTGATACAAAAATAGGGTATTAAAAAAAAATGGGTATTCATCCTTTCTGATGGAGGCATAATACTCCATTGTATACATGGACCATATCTTCTTTTTTTTTTTAAGATTTTATTTATTTATTTTTGTCAGAGAGAGAGAGAGAGAGAGAGGGAGTGAGCAGAGGCAGACAGAGAGGCAGGCAGAGGCAGAGGGAGAAGCAGGCTCCCTGTCGAGCAAGGAGCCCGATGTGGGACTTGATCCCAGGACGCTGGGATCATGACCTGAGCCAAAGGCAGCCGCTTAACCAACTGAGCCACCCAGGCATCCCGGACCATATCTTCTTTATCCATTCGTCCATTGAAGGGCATCTTGGTTCTTTCCACAGTTTGGCGACTATGGCCATTGCTGCTATGAACGTTGGGGTACAGATGGCCCTTCTTTTCACTACATCAGTATCTTTGGAGTAAGTTCCCAGTAGTACAATTGTAGGGTCATAGGGAAGCTCTATTTTTAATTTCTTAAGGAATCTCCACACTATTTTCCAAAGTGGCTGTACCAACTTGCATTCCCACCAATAGTGTAAGAGGGTTCCCCTTTCTCCACATCCTCTACAGTTGTTGTTTACTGTCCTGTTGATTTTGGCCATCTTAAGTGGTATAAGGTAGTATCTCAATGTGGTTTTGATTTTAATCTCCCTGATGGCTAATGATAATGAACATTTTTTCATGTGTCTGTTAGCCATTTGTATGTCTTCTTTACTAAGATTTTTAATGAAGTATTATTTATCCTTAATCATCTCTTTTCCTACTGTAGTTTAACAACAAATTTTGACCTCCACAGAAAAGCAGGTCTTGTTTTGAACATTGAAGCAGGCACAGATGTATTAGCTACCAATATTTTTTTTAAAGATTTTATTTATTTATTTGACAGACAGAGATCACAAGTAGGCAGAGAGGCAGGCAGAGAGAGAGGAGGAAGCAGGCTCCTCGCTGAGCAGAGAGCCCGATGCGGAACCGATTCCAGGACCCTGGGATCATGACCCGAGCCAAAGACAGAGGCTTAAACCCACTGAGCCACCCAGGCGCCCTGCTACAAATACTTTTTAATGAACAAATTCTACTGTCTCTATAATGACCAGTGGGAAATACATGATTGCATTCGTATGTGGAATTTAAGAAACAAAACAGATGAACACAGGGGAAGGGAAGGAAAAATTAAATAAGAGGCAAACAGAGAGGGAGGCAAAACATAAGAGACTCTTAAATGTAGAGAATAAACTGGGGGCTTCTGAAAGAGAGGTAGGTGGGGGGATGGGCTAATTGGGTGATGGTTGTTATGGAGGGCGCTGGTTGGGATGAACACTGGGTGCTATATGTAAGTGATGAATCACTAAATTCTACTCTTGAAACCAATACTATACTATATATTAACTTACTTGAATTTAAATAAAAATAAATAAACAAAATAACATAAAATTTAAAATGTGAAAAGAGAGTGAAAGAAAGCCTTTCTTGAGTCTGAAAAAACTATTGAAAGAAGGGTGTGATACTGCTGGAGAAGTCACATGAGTGTCAGAAAGGAAGGGTAATGATAGGTAGGAAACTTGGACAGGATTAGTGAACAATAACTGTCAGGAGTTTTTACATCTAGACAAAACATACTTTGAGCTGCCAGAGCCTTTTGGTGTCTTCCTTCCTGCCTTCCTTCCTTCTTTTCTTTGTTACTTAGCAGCTTTATTGAGATATAATTCTTATACCGTACAGTTCACTCACTTAAAGTGTACAACTCAACGGGTTTTAGTTTTTTAGTTTTTAGTATATTCCCAAGGTTGTGTAACATCACAACAACCAATTTTCAAACCTTTTATCACCCTAAACAGAAACTCTGTACCCATTAAGAGTCCCTCTATTTTTTCCCAACTCCTTGACTCTAGACGGCCATAAATCGACTCTCTGTCTCTACAGATTTGTTTATTCTTGACATTTCACATAAACAGAATTATATAATATATGGTCTTTTGTATTTGTCCTCCTTCACTTAGTATAATATTTTCAAAATTTATCAATGTGATAGTATGTATTAATCCATACTGTTTTCCATAGTGGAAGGTAGGACTTCATTTTTGTTTATTGCCAAACAATATTCCATTTTAAAATATGCTATATTTTATTTATACATTTATCAGCTAATGGACACTTGAATTGTTCCTACTTTTTGGCTGCTATGAATAATGCTGCTGTAAACATTCATGTTCAAATTTTTGTGTGGACATGTGTTTTCATTTCTTTTTCATGTAGAGCTAAGAGTAGAACTTCTGGGTCATATGATAACTCTATGCTTAACATTAAGAGGAACTGCTCAACTTTTCCAAAGTGTCTATACAATTTTACATTCCTATTAACAATGTAAAAATGTTGAAATTTCTCCACATCTTCATTAATCTTTTCTGTTTTTCTCTTTCCCTTTCCACAGTGGCTTTTGTTTTTCTTTTCTTTCTTCTACTCATTTCTTCTGCTTTGTTCTTATTGTATCACCTTCTTTCTACCTTAATCTGTTCATTTCTTATTAAACTCTTCCTTTGCTTCCTTTATTTTTAAAATCACATTTTTAAAAAGCAAATATATTTGTTAATAAGATTGTCCACAATTTTTTAGATTACCCGCTCTCTGAAACTAGAGTCATAGGACATCTCCCTCTGCACAACTGCTTCACAAAGCCAATCTACTTCTGAATTGTCTTTCCCATTTGGCCACTTCTTTTCATGTCCTTTACACCATCCTACTTCAGGCATTAGATGTATTTCATCTGGACAATCACAGTAGCCATTAATAGATCTCTTTATCTATTAATTAATTATCTAGATAATTTCCCCTTAAATACATTCTACAATGTTGCTGCCAGAATTATTTTCCAATTATACTGTTCTAATAGTGTGATTCTCTCATTCAAAATCCCTTAAATATTTCTCATTATGTAGACCATAAACTCTCTGGATTAGTATTCATTCATTCATCCAATCATTCATTGAGGAAATATTTAGAGAGATCTCATTATGTGCTAAGAGCTGATTCTGCTCCCGGAAAAACTGTGGCAAACAAGACTGGCAAGTTTCCTCCTTTTATGAAGCTCATAAGGGAGTGGAAGGAGGCCAAAAATAAAACAAGCCAAAGAATAAGTCTCAACTCTTGAAAACAAAGTGTATTAATGAATAGAGAGTGACTGGAAGCTGGGGGGAAAGGGTGCTTAATTGAGTAGCAGGGAGTTATCCCTGGAGAGATGCCATTTCAGTTGAGAGATGAATTGAAAAGTGAATCATGAAGCTTCTAGAAGAACTAGGTAAAGAGCAACAAGGTGGCAGCAAGTTCCTAGAGATGGAACAAAGGTGATCTTCCTGAGTTCCTGAAAGAAGTCAGGCCAGAGTGCTGGATCATGGTAGATCCAAGAAAGAGGAGAAAAAGTTCAGCCAGAGAGACATGCAAGGATCAGATCATGGACCCTGAAGGTGATGACAAAGTACTGATAATTCTGAGTTATAGGAACCCACTGGACAACTTTAAATATAGGTAGTGTCTTTCATTTAGTGTGTCTAACTTACTTTTGGGTTCTTACTTTCCTTCACATGTGCTATTCTCTTCCTTACACTCACCCCTTCTGCCTCAAATATTCTCTCTTCCTTTGTGTTTCTAATCTCCTCTTTTTGCAGCTGCTGGCCTTACCATTTCTGGAAACCTTTCAGTGTGCTACTTGAGTGCCTTCTCCCTCTTTTAAGGTCCAGTTCCTTTCACTGCAATCCCATTCCAGTTAGAAGCAACCTTGAAGCTTCCTCTACCTATTTCGCTATACAACAAAATTGGTCATGTTCTATTTCATGTTCTGGCTATCTGTGCCACATTGTCCTTCTCCCCACCTCAGCTGCCCAGTCTCATACTATGCTCTATGTCTTGTCATTACCAATAGTGTCATTTCCTCCATAATCTAAATTTTAATCACCCGACTCTGCAACTACCACAACTGTTTTTTCCAACTCACTGCCGTAGTACCCCGCTGGGACTTATAAACCACACATCCTACTATGTTTTCACTGTACTCATCACCCTCATGTTGGCATTGCTCTCTTGCTTGGCATAAAGACCATGGTCCCTAATTATACTCCTTCCTGGTATACACCCTCAGTCTTGTAGTCTCTCTATATATCATAATCATATAGCAAAATTCCAACCATGGTTAAAAACAAATTTCACCTACTTTGTGTTTATACAAATATGGCTGGGAAAAAAATACTCAATTTTGCTGATGAGTCTCACTTTCAATTGCAGGAGCACTAACTTCAAGTTGGCCTCAGTGCTTCCCAGGCATCATACTTCCTTAGTTATTCTCTCTTTCTCCTACTGTGAGAAATAGAGGATTATTTCATACCTTCTCTTCTCAAATCTTTAATACCTCCTCTTTCATCTTCACCCTCAGCCGATGGCCTTAAAACCATTTCACTGAGAAAATAAGAATAATTAGAAGATAGCATCCATTAACCCATCAGCTATCACCATTGTGCTTTTTTAATCTCTTATTTCTGTGCCCGTATTCTCTGTCTTTCTTCTACTTAAAACAGCAGTGTTTAACACAGTGTTTGGCCCAATGTGGGCAATAATTTCTGGTTTATTCCTTGAAGTGACACTGCTCTGCCTTCTTCAGAGACATTGAAATTTAAGTGAAGGGCATATGGGATAAGGAGTGAAAATATTGGGTTCTAGTCTTGTCTTCCTACAATTTGTGAGAATGACTTTGAAAAGAGGTCAAGACTTAAGACATTACCTAGATAATTAAGAGGAAAATCTCCCACTTTCTCTTAATTGCCCAGATGGTTTTCTCAATATCCCACTCATCTGTTTAATCTGTTCTGTATATGATCTGTCACATATTAAGAAGTTCTCCGAGTTGATGTCTCATGAGGAAGAAGAAGCTGATAGTAGCCGATTTATTGGGTTGCATATTAATGCATACATCATGCAGTATTATGGGTCAGGTTTTTTTTTTAAATATTTTATTTATTTATTTGGCAGAAAGATCACAAGTAGGCAGAGAGGCAGGCAGAGAGAGAGAGAGAAGGGAAGCAGGCTCCCTGCTGAGCAGAGAGCCTGATGCAGGGCTTGATCCCAGGGCTCTGAGATCATGACCTGATCACGAACCCACTAAGCCACCCAGGCACCCCATGGGTCAGGCTCTTAAGAATATGTTTGAGGACAACACACTGTTACACTATTTTCTGAATTTTTACATGATATTTCACCTCTTCTAGCAATCCTGCCTATATCTCATAGTCTTAACAGAAAATAGGCAATGTTTTTCTCACATTACTTTTTTTTAGAGATTGCTTTAATCACAGTAGCCTCACCAGTTCTCTGAAGAGAGGTTGGTTGCATGTGTGGGCTGGAAAAGAGCTCTGTTTGTTTTCAGACAAAATGCCTTTGCACTCACTAGTCACGTAACCTCACCTCATTTATTAGAGCCTGAGTTTATTAATCTGGAAAATGCAGATGACTCCTACAGAGATATGAGAATGAGTAAAAAGCAAGTGCTTGCTTGATGTTAGCTATTATTATCAGGCTTGAATGAAGACTTGATCCTACTGAACAAAATGGGATGGTTTGAAAAGTGTAAAAAAAAAAAAAGAAATAAAGAAAAAGAAAAAAAAAGAGTGAACATTCTGCTCTGACCAAGGCTGTCCAGTCACTGCACAGAAATCACACTCATTTGGGAGAGTCCTGTCGACGTGGTAACCAAGTGTACAGATAGTTCTCTCATCTCCAGTTTCCTATTACTCATCTTCACATTTCAGTGGCAAAATACCTGCCCAAGGATGACTGGCTGTATTACTTCAGTTAAATATAAATGGCATTTCTATATATCTGATAAGCTATCTTTAATTGTTGGGAGTTATTTCTGTCTGTGTTTGATAAAATTTACACAGTGTAATCAGAGCCTCATGAGGGTGGTTCTAGAGACTCTTAGGGCCCCTGAGAAGATAGGGAGTGGTCCTTTACTCAAAGATGCCCCACCTTTTTTCAAACAGGTTTGGGAGAACAAAGGGTGAAGTGGAAGGGTAGAAGGGTGAGGCAGAGGTCACCCTAACAATAATAATAATGATGATAATAGCTTTCATTTATATAGCACTTCAGAGTTTTTAAAGAGCTTTAGCTTTACCCTGTAACCTTTAGCTTTAGCTTTACCCTGTAACCCTTGATCCACCCCACATCTAGTAAGGTTCACATGGGAAATATGATTTGCTCATTTTTCACTCGAGGCTATAAGGATTTACCCAAGAACATAAAAGTACTAATTATTTGAGCCCACTTAAGTTCCTTGTCTTCTGCTTATGAGCATTTTCTTCCATGGAACATAGGTCCTAATCCAAAATTACTACAGCAATGACCAACGGGGTGTGTTAGAAAAGTGGAAGCTTGGGAAGGTAAATTTTGCTGAGCAGAATTATACTAATAAAAAATTTTATTTTCAGCCTCAATACAAAGATATGGAAGAACCCTAAGAATCAGAAAACTAGTACATGACAACAGTTAAGAGCTTTTAGTTCTTTTTGGAGTAACCATAGCAACCAAGGCCTTACAGTTGAGCTGGTCAGCAGACCATGTAGGAGAAGCATGCTTGAATCACATGTCTCAAGATAGTGAGATCACTAGCTGTCTGGGCTGTGACCTTCAGAGCACCCCACAAAGAGGGAGAGGACAGAAAATGATTATTCCTATTGGAGAGATGTAAAATCCTTTGGGGAAAAGACAATTCACTTATAAGTGGGACACAATGAACCATTCTATTGGGTCTGTTCTCTGAAATCTGAGTAGGAGTTCAAGTCAAAGAAGTATTATAAACCTCTAGAAAGTCACCTGATCATTTGTTATATGATGCATCTGACACTAGGGTCATTATAAAATCCTACTAATACATTCTCAATGGCACCTTCATTGAGCCCATTAATAATGATAACCTTTTACCTTTGTAATCTTTTACAGTTTTCATGGTGTTTGTCTCAAATATCAGTACAGTGGTAAAAACAGGTCTTACGTATGGTCTAATGACCACATAGGTATTAACTAGAAGAATTTTTATTCGGGTGTTTTGACTCTCAACCTAGTGTTTCTTCTATGCTATTTCCTCCAAACTGCTATTTATTTTGGAATGGGAGTATTTCAGTAATCTGGATTTTAATTTATCAGTTCTTTATAAAATAGAGAATGTTTAGAGAGGGCAAGATTATTTTCCTAGAGAGTTGGCATTTGAGCTTGAATTGTAAGAATTACAGAGGATTCCATTTGATAAACTTGAAAGGATGGGCAAGTTCAGGTTGTTACTATCAAAGCATATTTAATTGTAGTCATTATAAAAAGCAACAATGAAACCTAAAAAAAATTGTCTTCCTTGTTTGTGATATATTTTTATGAGAGCTGAAATATATAAGTACCCTCCATAGTAAACACACAAAATGAGGATTTGTTTTAAAAAGTAGGGCTTCTAATCTGTATTTTCTTGAAGATGTCAACCTGGTCAAAGACAAGCAGAACAAAACAAAACAACTATTACATTAACTAAGGAGGCATTCTGCATTGTTAGTCTAATGATCCTAGCCTAAAATTGCCCTCTCCCACTTCCCTATTTATATAATATCTACTCATCTTTAAGACCTTATTCAAGTGCTCTATTTGAAGTGTTCAAATTCTGTCCTGCTTAAGATTAGTTGTTTTATTTGAGTTGTTTTCCAGATTTCAGTTGCAATATCACAATTTTTTGCTGTAAGCACTAATATCTCTATGTCAATTTTCTTAAATTTTTAAAATGAACTTATTTTTAATATAGCCAATCCCTAAGCAATAATACCCACCAATACTGAGTTTAATAGAGTAGCTTTGTTTTCTCAATCATACATTAAAATAAATCCTACCTAAAGCCATTTCATATTATCATCAGCACAAGTATTGGTCTTTTAGATAATGCTGCTGAATTTACATTGATCATACCTGTACTTAACATTTATTCATTTTAAAATTATATTTATTACTATTTATTCTCTCAACCTTCCCTTTACCAGAAATCAGGTTTCCTTTAACCCCCTATCAGGTACCCAGTTACTAGCCTTGTCCTTCATAGGAGTTGAGTACATTCATTGTTCTTATTGTTGAAATAAAATAACATTAAGTTCATCTTATTAGTAGATATATTCTTGGTTTGCATAAGAAATATTCTCAGTATCCATTCACTACAACCCCTGTGTATGAGTCTGAAATTCGATGTCTGGTTCATTTACTAAAACTGAAGATCAAGACTGCATTTTAACTCAGTGATATGTCAATCTCTAGGAAATTTGGAAGGTATTTTTTCTTAGATGGCTAATAAACTGGGAAACAGCATACAGACTCTGCTGTGAATTCATGAAATAAGATTAATTGTGGATTAGGCAATAGTACATCCAGGTTACAAACTGTTCTTTCACAAATCTATAAAATAAAATAATTATTGCACACTATTTATTCCTCCAGGGAATAAGGGACATTTGAAATATTGTACTATGCCAACACTATTCAAAAGAACTAAAACCAAACCAAAACAAAACAAAAAAAACATTGTGTTTTACCTAAATGCCACACCAGGAGAAGAACTCTTCTTTTAAAAACTTCCCTGTTTGAATACGTTTTGTCTTTTTCACTATTTTAAGTTGCTTGATAATAATCATTGATTAAAAAATTGATAACTTTGCTTGTAAACTTTTTGGAGCTAAGAAAGATAGATAAGTCATTCCACATGATCTTGGCTGTTTTTGCTTTTTGTTTCCATATTTTTGGATGAGATATTCACAAAATGACATGTGGAACTAGACATCATCAAAGAAAACACAGCAATCTGACAACTTAAAAAAA
>ML096276.1:4609-14740 GCA_003697995.1 Taxidea taxus jeffersonii | reverse complement strand
GCCGTGTCCCCCACCTGGTCCTGGCTCCTGCGGGACCCCGGGCCCCTCTGCGGAGGTCAGGGCGCCGAGCCGGACACAGCCGCAAGCGTGAAGTCGGTGAATGCTGTAGAGTTCTTGTCTATGCCGTTGGTGGCCCATCACACGTGGCAGGTCTGTCCATGTCGTCGGTGGGACAGCAATGGTGGGAGAGTTCAGACGTGCCCTCAGCCCCGGCCGCTGGCTCTAGGTTACCTTCCCTCGGGGTTTTGTTGCCGGTTAAGTTCTCACCTGCCCGTTCCTACCGCTCCTTCCCTCTCGCACAGAAGGAGAACGTTCTCTTCTTCATCCTCATAATCAGAAGAAACCTCTTTATTTTGAAATACTTAGAGATTCACAGGAATTTCCAACTCAGGGACACCATGTTCCATTCAGCCACCCCCCCAGGGGGGACATCCCAGCCAGCTACCACCCATGTCCCTGTAGGAAGTGGCCTCGCCGTGGCCTCGTGTGGCACGCGGTGGCTCAGCGACATGACTGTCCATCCTGTCACAGTCACGGTCCCCTTGCCGCCCGTGACCTGCCTCCCATAGACAGAATCACACGGCCTGTGGCCTCACGAGGTTGGGTTCTCTTTGCAGAGCGAATGGCGGTGAGGTCCTTCAAGGTCATTGTGCGTGTCACCCTGTGGTACGTGTGACAAGTGTGTCTCACGGTCTCCAGGGCACCGTGTGTCCAGCCGTCCACCTGTGCAGGAGGCTTTTTTCCAGGCTGGGCTACACGGAAGCTGCGGGGAGCGGTGTCCCGTCTGCAAGCGCGGGTGTTCTCTTCTCGGGGTGCATGTCCAGGAGTGGAGCTGCCGGGCCATGGGGTGAGCGTAGGCTTCGTTTTTTAAGAAACCGTCAAACTACCCTGCAGAGTGGTGGTCGCGTTCCGCAGTCCCAGCTGCTGCCTGTGGTCGCGTTTCCCCGGCTGCCGCCGCAGCACGGCCGATGTCCCGACTCCGTCTCCGAGCGGCTCTGACGGCCGATCGGCGGCGACTCATGGCGCTGCCGGACCCGCCCGTCCGCCGGCGACCAGGGTCGTGCACGTCCGTGTGTAGTCGCCCTCCCACGCCCGCCCCCGCCCCCGCCGTCTCGTTCCGTGCAGGCTTGGGCGCCCTCTCCGTGTCCCGGGCGCGCGTCTGTGGTGGCCCGCGTGGCCGCGAGCGCTTTCTGCCGGTCGCGGCTGCTCGCGGGGTCCGGCGGGACAAAAGTTCTCTCCTGCTTCCATTCCAGCGCTGTGAGCAAACCGTGCTCTTTCTGCGGGCAAAAGGTTTTAATTCTAAGTCTAACTCGCAGATTTAAAAAAAAAATTTTAACGGATCGTGCTTTTGGGGTTACATTTAAGAGCTCTGCCCAGGGCCGCGTCCTGAAGATTTACTCCTATTTTTTTAAAGCCTTTTATTTTGTGTTTAAATTTATGATCCACTTTAAGTTCCCTTTTTCTGTAAGGTGGCGTGAGGTTCGAGTCCGGGGTCTTTTCTGCCCTCCACGGATGTCCAGTTACCGCAGCGCCATTTGCCGAAAAGCCCGTCCTCCCTCGGCCGCCCTCCAGCTGTGTGCCACATGGTCGGCCACCTGCGGGTCCGGCCGCGACTCCATCCCGCCTCTCCGGACTTTCGCGCGGTCACTGCCGCTCCCCAGAGCTCTGGAGCTCAGCACGCCGCTCATCCTGCCACCTGATTCTTCTTAGAAAAAAAAAAAGTTGAGTTAACCTAGCTTTTTTGTCCTTCTCTATGAATTTTAGAAGTGGTTTTTCTATTTCCACAAAGAGATGTTTCCTGTGCTTTGATAGGAACTGGGTTAATGCCACACGGATCAAGGTGGGAAAAATCCTGACAACCATTCCCTACAGCCATCAGCGTAAGGAGGAACGGCACTTGGGTGTCGCCCACACTGTCCCCGGAAACCCCCTCCTCTGCGCTCAGCACGGTTTTCTGCGGAGCGCCTGCCTCTGATTTAGGGATTTACGTAGCCAGTGTGGCGATGGGGGCACTAAGATATTCGTTGCTACGTTCGCCAGAAATGTTCTCTTCTGATCTGCGGGGGCCACGGCAGAGAGATGTCCACGGAGGAAGCGCCGAGCCCGCAGAGCCGGGATCCGTGCTTCTGGTTGCCGTCCCCTCCCGTGTCCTGCAGGAAACGTCATAGCTTAGTGCGTCTGTGTAGACTGTGGTGCCCCTGAGCTTCCTGCCGCGTGTCGGTCAGGACCCAGACAGCTCGTGATCACGGCGCTGGCCTTGCCGTCGTGGCCACGGGCTAGGCTGCCCCCTGGAGCTGCTCGTCTGTCCGTCCGTCCGTCCCCTGGTTCCTCGCCGCCTCGCGTGCGTCTGACCCCGAGCCCGCGCACTTGCTGCCTGACCGGGGGCCGCCGTCCTTTGCGCTCGTGTCTGTTCGGAAAATTACTCTTGTTATTCTTTCTCTTTCTTCATTTTGCTTTCAAGACCTCCCGGGCTTCTCCGCGGACGCGCTCTTCGCTGAGCCCCTGAGGGAAACCTGGTCACAGGGAAATTATCCTCTAAGTGGGATGGGATGAAACTGTAGATTCGCACTTGCAGAACTCGAGTGCAAAGTCCTTCCAAGCGTAAAACAAAGGATTTCTCACCATTTATTTAAAATGGGCGAGGAGACTCCTAACACTTTTTTTAAATTAATTTTTTTCATCTAGTTTAGTTTTTCTCTTGGGAATTCCCTATAGCTTATGAATGGGGATGCCACCCGCTTCCTATACACGGCACACAAAAGTCTGGGGGTTTGCGGTGTCGAGAGCCACACGGGCTCTTTACTCGCCGTAGCGTCCCTGCCCTTAGACGATCCGCGCCCGGTCACCTCCGTCCTGTCACCGCGCTGCGGTTTATTTCTATAAAATAATAGAAGCTGCTTTCTTCAAATGTTTCCCATCTGTCTGAGGGTCAGCGTCCATCTCTGGTGGGCATTTCTCAGAACGAGTCAGGTTTCCCCTCACTTCTAAAAACCGAACGCTGAGCTCGGAGTGTTCGGACGTGCACCGTGTCGAACTTACAAGCCTCTGCCGCTGAGGCTCGAGATACAAATCCATCGTCGGGGACGTTTTGGGATTTCCCAAGCAGGTTGCTTTCTGTCTATCTTCCTGGATTAACTCATATTCGGCTCGGTGTCCAGAATGTAATAGATGCTCAATAAATAATCCGTTGCATAAATGAGTGAATGACCAGCAAGGACGTGGAGGCCACCCCACTCCGTGGCCTGGGTGTGGCGGGCTCGCTGATGGGCTTGGCGGCAGGGACACTGAGGAGCCCCGGCTGATGCCCAGGCCCCACGCGGAAGCCCGAGGCCGTGACCGCTGCCAGAGATGCAGCCCAGACGCGGGAGCCGTGTGGCCCCCACCCCGAGGCCCCGCCGCCGGCCACACAGCCTCGCTCTGGACCCACGGGCGCCTTGGTCTCTGCTGTGCATCACGGGCTGCTGATGGTTTATGAAGTGACAGTGAGGCTGGTCCAAAGATGCACCGGATGGCGGGAAGCCTGTCATCAGGCAGCCACACGGGGCATGGGCACACGGTGAGGCTCTCCCACGGGGACGTGACAACAAGGGACCGGCCCGCGGAAGGACCCGGGGGCGCGGTTGTGGAAGCAGGACACACGGGCTCACAGGGGAGGAATTCCAGCAGGCAAATGACAACACAGAGAAAATGGTTGCGTGGGAACAGTGCAGGAATCCCCAGCGGCTCGGGCAGGACAAGGGCGGGAGCCCGTGCACCGGAGCCCCGCGGCAGAGGACGGTCCAAAATGAAGCACAAAGAGGGAACCACACGAGCTCCAGCATACGTGCGATCATAGTTTTAGGAAGAAAAGAGAAAAAAAAAGTGCAAGAAAAAAGTGGCTGGAAGGACCGTGGCCATGGTTCCCCCGAAGTCACGGAAGGCGACAAAGCACAGATTCCTGAACTTCAGAGAGCCCTCAGCCGGACACACGTGTGCACACCTGTCACAGGTGACCAGCCAGGCCGGCAAGGCTACGGGGACGCGCGTCCCCAGGCCAAGGGCGACTGACTCTCGTTGCACGAGCGACAAACACTCTGAACGTAAAATTAAGAAAGCGGTTCCAGGGACGCCTGGGTGGCTCAGTTGGTTAAGCGGCTGCCTTCGGCCCGGGTCATGATCCCAGCATCCTGGGATCGAGTCCCACATCGGGCTCCTTGCTCGGCGGGGAGCCTGCTTCTCCCTCTGCCTCTGCCTGCCTCTCTGCCTGCCTGTGCTCGCTCTCTCTAACAAATAGATAAATAAAAAAAAAAAAATCTTAAAAAAAAAAAAAGAAAGCGGTTCCACTCGTGATAGCAACATAAGGAGTGCAATACTCCAGGGTTACAGCAGCGTGGCCAGTGCCAGTCCGCGGGCCGCTTCCCTGGCGTGGCCGGCGCCGCAAAGTCGGCTCAGCACGGGGTCGCACGCCACGCTCCTGGGAGACGGGAGTTCACCCCAGAAATGATTCGTAAGTTCAAAGCCCTGTCGCAGTCCCGGCAGGCCTGTGTGCAAAGGTTCCCACGCTGGCTGCGTGGTCACAGCCCCCGAGACGCGGCCGAGCCGGCGGCGGGTAGAGGCACCGGAGGAGCGCGGTGGGACCCGGAATCCCGAAATTACCTGCATTTACTGCCTGTGAGCGCTCGCCGCAAGCGCAAAGGCAATTCCGAGGGGAAAAAATCGCGTCTCCACGGCCGCGGCGCGGACATCTGGGTGCACCTGCACAAAGCAGTAAGCTGGGAGCCGTTCCTGGGCGGCCGCGGAGACGAGCGCCGGGTGGGCCTCGCCGTGAGGGCTGAGAGCAGCGCCAGCCGGAGGAGGCGCGGGGGAGGCCGTTTGCAGCCTCCGCCTGGCGCGACTCCGCAGAATCAACAGCAAAGTGTCATCCGTAACAGAAAACACGGACAAGTTAAAATTCCGTTATGGTTACAAAGACGCCACCCAGAAAAGAAAAAGACAAGCCGCGGGTCAGGAGGCAGCACTTGCAACCCGTGGGGCTGATACAGGGTCGTGTCCAGAATGCGAGTGTGCGCTGTGCGTGTGCGCACGTGTGTGTGCACGTGTGTGTGCACATGTAAACCGCTGGCAGGAGCGACAGGAACAAGCTAACTAGGGACGGGAACGCGACCGAGCAGCAGCCCCGTTGTCACGACTCGTGATGACTGCACTCGAGGCCGCGGTCATCTATGTGACACCGGGCACCCCGGCGAGCCCGGCCCCGCGCGCTGCACTTGCTCCTTCTGAAGCTGCTGTTATGGACATTACTTCCCATTTCCTCATAGTCTCGCCGGCGAGGAGTTCAAACCTCTTTAACCCCGACTTTACAAACAGATTTAGCTACCGCTTTCGTGACTCGGTTTCTCACGTTCCCGCCTCAGGGTTGCAGGACGTGTGCTCTGCGCGCGGAGCCCTGGCCTGGCCGGACCCGCCCAGCGCTGGTCCCCGAGACGGCTGCCCGCACCGTCAAGCCCGCCGCGGCTCTCACAGAGGCCCACGCGGGACCTTTGCGCTTAGCCCCTTTCCTCCGCGGGTCGCTGCGAGCTCCGGTGGGGGCTCCCCTAGACCAGGACCTGCTCCCGCCCTCCAGAGTCCTGCCTGCCGCCGGGCTGGGCTCTTGTCCCGCTTCTTGCTCTGCGGTGCGCAGACGGCGGAGGAACCAAGTTTCATCCTAGGGCTTGGCGCGTTCGCACTGTTTTATTCGGACGGGGTTACACTTCCCTGATCGTTTAAACGAAACAGCGTCTTTGTCTTCAAGGTAACGGAAACCGTGCGCTTGCCAACTCTCATTTTTTTAATGTTTTATGTATTTATGTGACAGACAGAGATCACAAGCGGGCAGAGAGGCAGGCCGAGGGGGAGGGGGAAGCAGGCTCCCCGCGGAGCAGAGAGCCCGACGCAGGGCTCGATCCCAGGACCCTGAGATCACGACCTGAGCCGAAGGCAGAGGCTTAACCCACTGAGCCACCTGGATAAAAACTCTCATTTTTATCCCCACATGTGACTATTGCACAGAAAATGCAAGAATATAATTTTTCTTACTTGGTTCTGACCTTTCTTCCCCCTAAAGATAAAGAGTTTCATAAAGAAAAAATATCTAATCATCCCACTTTATTGTACTGGATCTTTTTCTTTGAACATGCAGTGTTTTTGCCCAGCGGTTTTGCAGGACCATTCTGCAGAACCCATGTCTGGGAAGGTTTCTTGACACCCTCACGTTACCATCCAAGTATTTTTGTCTGGAGATGACATTTTCTGTCGAACGTTCCTTTGGGCCAGCCCGGTGCTCGCTGCCTTGGCAGTGACTCTCCTCCTGGGAAACCCCGGCTGTGTCTCTGTCGGGTCCGCTCGCTATCGGCGCCCGGCGGGCGGCCTGTTTCTCCTCCGGCCCTTCCGACAAAGGGTCTTCCCTCCTTCCTTCCTTCCTTCCTCTCTCCCTCTTTCTTTCTTTCTCTCAATAAAGTCTTTCTTTCATTCTGGGAGAACGTCTCTCCATGATTTTTTTCTCCCCCGGAGTATTTTCAACCCGTTTCCAATCCCCATCGTTTACGAGACGGGCTTCTGGTGTCATTGTCCACATCACTTCTTTTTCCTCTTATATTTTCATCCCTCAGCCCTTCCCTGCTCGTTTTCGGAGACGCTCCTGCACCTGCCGTCGGCCCTGCTCCCTAACGTGGCCCCTGCAGCCCATGAGTGCGCGAGGGGAGACCGGTTGGACGCGCCTGGGACACTGGAGGGTATCTCTGCGTGTGAGCTTGGGTAAAATAGCAGCAAGGAGACAGGCCTCTGGGTTTAGAGAAAGACTGTATTTAGAGATGCTGTGGTATTTGGTTTTACACACAAGATGGGGACCAACTGGTAGAAGGAGGTGGGGGACACTTGAAGACAGTGGTTCGCACCTCCCAGCTACGGGGTTCTCTGGTCAGAGCTTAGATTTTGCACCAGCAGCAGCAGGACTGGGAGCAGCCACGGGAGCCACACGAGCCACAGCCCCCCTTGGAGCCCCCACACGAGCCACAGCTGGAGCAGGAACAGGCTGGCACACAGCAGCACACGGGCTTGCAGCAGCAGACGGGGACACAGCAGCCGGAGCCACAGCCACCACAGCCGGAGCCACAGCCGGAGCCACAGCCCCCGGAACAGCCACAGCAGCCCATGGTTCTGGTGGGTGGAGGGTGGAGCCGGTCAGGAGCAGGTGCAGAGGACAGGTGCTCGGGTGCGGGGTCTCCTGGGCTGGGGCCCGGGTATCTCCGGGCACCTGTTCACTTCCTTGTGTCTATTGATGCCATTACCCAGAGAAATTTGTCTATTTTAGTCTTAAAGTAATGACCTTAGTCACTACAATTAGGTCACACTTAGCCTGTCTACTGTTTTGCAATTAAGTAAAATAAACCTAGGAAGTAATGGGGCTCAGGCCACCCCAACCTTACAGCAACAGACACGGGTGTGGGGACCCTCTCGCTCTCCCCCACCTCTGCCCCTGCCGGCCTCCAGCTCTCCCTGGGGAAGTCCGCAGGGAAGGGGACGCTGACACCAGACATATGTGTGTGGAGTGAGTGACGCCGCACAAGATTCCGCTCTTGGGGTGGCAGAGAGGCAAGAGCTGGGGCCTGGGGGTGAACCCCAGTGCTGGGCTCAGGGATCTTCAGCCCTGCCAGGGGAACCTCCTGGCGGCGGAGGATTGGAGAAGCTAGTGGGAAGCTCCACAGTGCTGTGTCCCCCCGGGCAAGGGAAGACTCGGGACCAAAGCAGCCTCCGCCTGAGGCCACACCACAGCTCAGACAGGTGGCCACTGCATGTCTGGTTCAGAAGACGTGGCCTGTCACCATGGAAATGGGAACCCAGTGACCGGTTCCCTTCCCTGCATAGAGTCCGCTGCCCGAAGGCCACTGGTATGAAGCCTTCTCTTGTTCAGCCTCTAGAACCAGAGAGGCTTCCGTGGATAAGTCCATCCCGTTGTAAGTCGGCAACAGGCCTCAGCAATCATTTCATAACAATGGGCATGAGTGACTCCTGAAACTCTTGCACGGGACACATATGGTAAGGGATGGCTTCTCTGCGAGGCCTTTGGTCAGGACGGTGTCCAGGAGGCCCGGGCTGGGCTCAGCCGCACACACACGCCTCCCCACCCACAGGGGCCTCTACTCCGGTTCCCCACCTTGCAGCCCAACCGGCCCCGATGCTCCACAGACTCTGCCCACAGGCCTGGGCAGCGTCCCCCTGCTGCCAGAGAAGGGCTGGGGGTCTGTCCACAGTGCATAGCGAGGACCGGGGCGAGTGGTTTTGTGTCCCAGCACCGGTCATTTGAAGTATCACCAAATGAAGACCTCCCCTTGCCCACAACAGCACCAGCAGCAGAGGCGTCTGGTGCAGGCCCCAGTGTGGGGGCCCAGTGCAAAGGGCCTGGTGCAGTGGGGCAGGTGCAAAGTGTGCCCGACAGACATTTAGGGCCTAAGTGTTTTTGGAACGCATTCGGGAAAAATCCGAGAAAGCTGACCGCTCCGAGCCGGAAGCAGTTAGTTTCCCGTCTCCTAAGAAGCAGTGGCTTGAGTCCCCTTGGGAGCACTCCGCTGTCTCTCTGGGGAAATCGGTGCATGGAGCCTACAATCACGAAATGGGGAGGCGTGTCCGTGCTTATCCTGGATCCTTCAGGAATGCTGAGCTTGGTGCGGTAATGCCGATTTTTGTGCGTGTTGGCACTCCCCCGTTTTCACCTTGACCCCGCGGCAATGCGTGGCGTTCCCCAGCAGGACGCCCACGAGCCCACGTCCGACACGGGGCCAAGAGTCTAGAAGAACCTCTCCTCCCTCCCACTGAGCATCTCCTCCGGGTCCTCACTTCCCACCCCAGGAGGACTGGTGTGGGGAGGTGCCCCTCAGGACGCTAACCCAGAACACGAGGCGGATTTCGGGGGCTCCGTGCGAGCAAGGCGTCCTGCAGCGCGGACAGGACAGCGGCCGGCCGGCTGTCCCCCGAGGCTCCGGCCTCCAGGTTCTGGGGGTGCTCAGCCCACCCTGCTGCGGGCTCGACCCTGATCCCTCATCTCTCGGAATTCGAGGAAGTCGCCGACACGGAGGCGTCCCTTCCCGGTCTAATCAATAAAGCAAAGAGAGAATCGGGAGGGAGCAGTCACGGCACTACAGAGGGGGACCGGGAATCTCGTGAACAACTTTATGTCGACGGACTTGACGATTTCAGTGTGAAGAACAAATGTCCTAAGACGCAAAACCCACCGAAGCTCTCCACGGGAGAAACGGATAAAGGAGCGGCCGGTGTAGTCACGCGTGTCCTGACGGGGAAAGGCAGGGGTCGGCTGCTCCACAGCCGGCCTCACCCGCTTCAGCAGAGACACGGTGTAGCCTCCCCACGGCTCCCCCAGGGGAAGCGAGAGCAGTTCTGGGAGCTGGGCTCGCCGGGCACCCGGGGCCGACGGGCCGCAACCCAGCACACCTCTCAGACGCCGACGCCCGGGTGCCAGCCGGTGGGAACCTAGGACGGGTCTTCAGGGACGTGGCCAAACGGGAACCCCGTACATTGTCGCAGGGACTGTAAGATGTGCGGGGACTTTGGAAGCCAGCCTGGCCGTCCCCCCGGTGCCCGGCAGTCCCCGTCCCGCACACACCGAGAAACCCAAGACCGCGTCCAAGCGTTCACAGCCACGTGTTCCTAAGAACCAAACCGTGGGAACAGCCCAAACACCCATCAGCTGACGGACGCGTGAGCCAGACGCGCCCTGTCCACAGAGTGGAATATCCCCACCAAAGCAGTGACGGCCTGAGGCCTGAGGGGCCCAACGCGGATGGACCTGGAAGACATCGCTCAGTGAGAGACGCCAGACGCCGAAGCCCCAGATGTTACTCCCGCCGAGCGCCCGGAGTCTGCCGGTGCGTGGGGACCGGAAGCAGACTGGTGGCGGCTTAGCCAGCGGGGTCATCGAGTGGGAGCCACGGGGAGTGCGGCTCAGGGGGATCATGAGAATGTTCCAGAATTGCATCATGAGATGGGGAAAGGTGCCCTGCCCGCGAACATACCGAAAACCACCGGCCTGCGCGCCGTCAGTGCGCCCGTGCCGCGGGAGGCAGAACGTGTCGCCGCGGGAGGCAGAACGTGTCGCCGCGG
>RCUC01087518.1:0-19709 GCA_003697995.1 Taxidea taxus jeffersonii | reverse complement strand
GATAGTTTGACTTCTTCTTTGCCGATTTGGATGCCTTTAATTTCTTTTTGTTGTCTGATTGCTGAGGCTAGGACTTCTAGTACTATGTTGAATAGTAGTGGTGATAGCGGACATCCCTGCCGTGTTCCTGACCTTAACGGAAAAGCTCTCAGTTTTTCTCCATTGAGAATGATACTTGCCGTGGGTTTTTCATAGATGGCTTTGATAATATTGAGGTATGTGCCTTCTATCCCTACACTTTGAAGAGTTTTGATTAGGAAGGGATGTTGTACTTTGTCAAATGCTTTTTCAGCATCTATTGAGAGTATCATATGGTTCTTGTTCTTTCTTTTGTTAATGTATTGTATCACATTGATTGATTTGTGGATGTTGAACCAACCCTGCTGCCCAAATAAATCCCACTTGGTCATGGTGAATAATCCTTTTAATGTACTGTTGGATCCTATTGGCTAGTATTTTGGTGAGAATTTTCGCATCTGTGTTCATCAAGGATATTGGTCTGTAATTCTCTTTTTTGATGGGATCCTTGTCTGGTTTGGGGATCAAGGTGATGCTGGCCTCATAAAATGAGTTTGGAAGTTTTCCTTCCATTTCTATTCTTTGGAACAGTTTCAGGAGAATAGGAATTAATTCTTCTTTAAATGTTTGGTAGAATTCCCCTGGGAAGCCATCTGGCCCTGGGCTTTTGTTTGTTTGGAGATTTTTGATGACTGTTTCAATCTCCTCACTGGTTATGGGCCTATTCAGGTTTTCTATTTCTTCCTGGTTCAGTTTTGGCAGTTTATATGTCTCTAGGTTCTAACCACACCTTACGATTGGCCTGGCAGATGTCACAGAGCTTTGAGGATGCAGTCACATGATTTCCTCTGTGTTAGTTAAAAGCAACATTGAGATGGAAGCATTAAGCCTTGCTGTGGGTAAAATAGTTCACTGACTTTCATGTGCCCTCACCCTGCTCCCATCAAGAAGCTGAGGTGGCTAAGCAAAGCAAATTGCTCTGGGATACCTGGGTGGCTTAGTCGGTTAAGCTTCCACCTTCATCAGGTCATGATCCTGGGGTCCTGGGATCAAGTCCCACATCTGGCTCCCTGCTCAGTGCAGAGCCTGCTTCTCCCTCTGCCTGCTGCTCCCTCCACTTGTGTTTTCTCTCTGGCAAATAAATCACTAAAATCTTTTAAAAAATTGTAAATTGCCCCAAGGTTACCCTTTATGCATTACATTTTCAGGTAAATATTAACATACTTTGACTTACATTGGCATCATCTACATTTCATAATATAAAGTTAATTTTTTCTGAAAAAAAATTCAGTATTTTAAAACTGCTTTTAAAAAACTAATGCTTTTTAAAACTCTAATATTTTGTCATCCAACCTACCACTAATGACCAAAAGGTGAATGTATATGAATCTCATGGAGCGGGAACTGTCACCAAGCATGTATGTCAAGTGGGTTAAAAAAAAAAGTCCATAAATTATAGTGGAAGGAAAGAAAAACAAACAGGCTAAAATCTCTTTTTGATTGTTCTTTTCCAAGGAAAATTTTGATTTGCTCCTCATTTCCCTAGTTTTACCTGAGTAATCATGCTAACACTTAGCAAGTACAGGTCCCAGCCACCATTCCAACTCTCGCCATGCGTTATAGTGGTGCCCTAGGTGTACCCTTAGAGGATGAGGGCTTGACTTCCCAAGGAGTGACCTGAAGTCTGGCTTAGGAAGGAATTGTGTTTCTGAAGTCCCGCATGGGATTCTCAGGCCTTAGGAGCAGCTGAGCTCTACCATCTGCAAAAACATAGAAATCATAGAAGTTGCTTCGCTTCTCAAAGTCCTTCTAGTTAACTAATTTTTAGTAGTAGTGCCACGACTTCTATGATGGCAATCTATGGGTGAGCAGAATGTTGCCCTTGGTTGCACGGATTTTTCCTCTTTTGTGTGTGTTACAGGTTACACTGTATAAACACGGAGTATCGTATGAACGTTGTTCATTAGCTTTTGTCTTCAGTGTACCACAGCTACGTGCTCAGGGCAAGAAATAAACAGCCATATTATGGGGTGATTATAAAGAGAGAATTCCTTGCTAGGTTGTATTTTGATAGGTAATGTTAACTGCAGCTCTAACTGTACAAGTAATTGTAGTCAGTTTAATGAAATTTGGTACTGTTTTAGCAAAATATCTGTCAATTTTGGAGCTCAGTTTAGAACAGAGCACCTTTTATACCTACCTACGGAAATTAATGGTAATTATGCTTTTGACAAAGGCAAAATCAACCTAGGAGGTTTTTTTTTCCAGAAAAGAATTATTCTTTTAAGATGGGGGAGACGAACTCAGTTAATCCTTAAAACCACCCTAAGACATTAAATATTTTACTCTTTAAATATTTATTTAGCACTTACTACATCCAGGCACTGTGTGTATCCCCTATAATATTCCCAACACCTACCAATTACTGAGTGTTGGCATTTCCCATACAACCTCTCATTTAGTTATCCTGTAAAATAGCTATTCTTACCCTAATTTCAAATATAAGGAAACAGGTTTATAAAAAAGAGAAAAAAAACCTGCCCCGAATCACGTGGCTAATTAGGACAGTTGAAATCTGACTACGTGCATCCAAGTCAAAACCTCCACTTTTGTTCAGGTGAAGGGTTTAGTGTGGTAGAGTAACAGAGGGCATGGAAGGATGGCATTTTCAAGCTTAATAAAAGGGAGCATGGTTTTTTTTTTTTTTTTAAGGCCACAAACATTTTAGTCCATTATGCAGCTGCCGGTTCAGGAAGTAACAGAAATAAAGGTAAACGGTATCTTGGAAATTGGTCTCTACATTATAGCCAGTGGTACAGTAACAACATAAAGAGGACAAGGGGGGTTTCTAATACTTTTTATGACTATATTTATAACATTTAAAAGTAATTCAAACTGAGAAGAAATGCAGAGCTAAGTGGAGGACTAACCGAAGCCACCCTCTGCCTCCTTCTTCATAATGCAGCACGTATACGCTTCACCGCTACATACACTGGGCCACAAATGACAGGTTTGTCATTCCCTGTTGTAGTAGTGTACTAAGAGAAATCATGAAATTCTTTCTCTGGAAGATTCCAAAAACAGTTTTTCACCTGGTTTAATGGTTGTCCTTTCTGAAATTAGGTGAAATGACTGGATAATCTTTTGGTTTCTCCAAGCCCTCATAGAAGATATAGGTACATCACTAAAACAAATCCTTTTTTAAAAAAAAGTTACGGGGACACCTGGGTGGCTCAGTTAAGCATCTGCCTTCAGCTCAGGTCATGATCTCACAGTCCTGATATCAAGCCCCGTCTTGGGCTCCCTGCTCAGCGAGGAGCCCGCATCTCCATCTCTCTGCTGTTCCCTCTGCTTGTGAGATCTCACTCTGTCAAATAAATAACTAAAATTAAAAATAAAGCTATAGAATGACTGCTAAAATAATACTCAAGTAATTTACTTCCACATAGGAGGCTAACAGTGAAAACTGACATACTGTGTAAAATATTCTAAAGGATTGAGAATAGTATACATTTGAAATTTCTGGGAAGAAATTTTGTGCAATGGAGAAATTTTGTGGTTAGAGATAATTTTATTCAAATGTACATACTTATAACCACCATCAAACAGTATAAAATATATTCAAAGAATTGACTACAGCCGGTACTTTAAAGACAATCATAAAATAGCACAAGAGCATGATGGCAGTAATAAGACGATGAGAGAAAATTCAACTTACATATTAGATTTGTACAGCTTCAGGTATTTATAACTAACATAATAATAATAGCAAGCAGCCTTGGGGTGTTTCCTATATACATACCACCATGGTAGCAAAATGATTCTCCTGAGTTATGTCATTTATCCTCATCAACCCTATACAATTAACATGTCAATTCCCTTTTAGCAGGGAAGAAACTGAAACTTAGAGGTAGGTTATTTGTCCAAACTTAAACAGCTAATGAGTGACTGATCAATGTTTAAGGTTTAAACCCACACAGTTCAACCCCAGAACCCAACCCCTGTGCCACGCTTCCTCTGGAGAACAAAACTTGTTCCTCCTCGTCAGGAGTAAGGCAGATGCTTAAGATGCTAATATGAAGTCAAATAACCAAGGAGGAAGAGAAGCGAAAGCCTCTGGTAATATTCAAACTGAATACCCCTTAAATCATTGTGACCTCACTTGGGTCTTTTAAGGGTGTACTCCAACTCTTGGGGATTAATGGGCCACATTAGTTGTAGCTGATTTCCCTCCGCTCCCTCTGGGCTCTCCTATCACAGGGGGTCCACAAGTCTAGACAAGTAGACTTTAAAACTGTATTCCCATCACTACACATTCCACTTGTTTTGTTACTCATGTACATTACATGGCCATTTCAGAAAGTCCTAGACTTTCTGGTACACTAGTCTGGTACACTAAATATCAGTCGTGATTTTTAGCTCTTAAAGCCATAGTGGAGGATTCTGGTCTGAAGTAAGAAATCAGAAATGTGGTCACTCTTACTTATATTTTCTCTGGGAACTCAGAGAATACAGTATCAAAGAAAACATTTTAAGGCACATGAGCCTTTTCTGTTCTTTCAGTTTTCTCTGCCTGTGACTGATGAGAAGGAACCCCCCCTACCACCTACCATGCCAGGGTGTAAGAAGAGAAAGAAGTGGAAATCAGTAACATGTAACAGGTACCTTATAAATACTGCCAAGGGCCTGACCTTTGCCAGCCATATCTAACATTTTTCAACTTTTCAAGCTCGGTTCACAAACGAGGTCAAGGGCACCACAAAAGAATTACTGAAAATGTAAGCATTCAAGTGACTTTTAATATTAAAATACCTTATGAAATGATATATAAAATCATCGCACATGATAAATTTCCTTAGTCTCTGCTTTTAAAAGTTTTCAACAACACGTCTGCTGCTAGTCCTGGGGACAGGGCCCCACTAAGAACCTTTTTTTCCATAACGGGAATCTGTTCCCGGATGGTGGGATGGGTCCTGAAATGTTCTAACACGCTTTCCTGAATGAGATTCCACATCCAAATTTTCTGCTGCCTCTGCCGCTTGGCTGTCAGCTCCCCACTGGCAAGCATGAGGTCCTGGAACTCTCTCATTTTATCCCACATTTCACTGATGCCCTCTCCACTTCTGGCAGAGATACGAATTACCTATTGAAAAGGGAAGGACCAAAACCGTTTTAGTTAAAATGACAGGAAACATCTTCATAGGGTCTCTGATATTTGCCGATTAAGTCATACAGTCTACAAAAATAGGTAAGTGAAAACGGAGACATTTTATCACTGTGTTGAAGTAAACTATACCCAGAAATAGACTGAGGTCACTTACTACGATTACTATGTGCAGAAACAAGACACTGATTTCAGGTCAAAATGGTTAGCCCACAGGCTTATTTTGACTTAGGATGGCTCAGATGGTTTTCAGATGCAACACGGAAGAGCTGCGAGAGGGTCACGTGGATGGGAAGGGCAATGCGGGGTAGGTTGCCCTGAGGCCTGATGCTAGGGAACGAAACTACGGTGAGAAAACAGCCCAGTTCCGGTTCAGCTCGGCTAAGAGCTGAACACCCAGCACCTGCACAGGCCAGATGGCCCCGTGCCCAGGGTAGACAACGTGGCTGGGGGAGCCGGGGAGCCGGCGGCAAGAGAGGTCATCGCTGCTCTCACCCGAGTGATACTGGCTCACTCTTTAATAACAGAGTGACCTTCTGCACAGAAGGCCGCCCACATCTGTATCCATGTACCATTTATTATAGAACTGGTCTTTGTTTTTTCTTTATTGAAAATAGCACCCAACAAGCATAACAGGGAGGGAAGTGATCACATCAAAAGCCTCTTGTCGCCTACTCAAACTCTAAGATAGAGAATCAAATCACTAACTGCTCCATAATCTTCAGAATGGTTCCTTTCAGAATGGATTTGCTATCACTTCTGAATGGCTCAAGTCAAGCATTAAGCAATCTAATCTATCCCCTCATATCTAGCTTTGACATCTTGTGGTTGAAGGATTATATTTAAAATCATGACTACCTGCTCTGGCTTTGTCATACTTTTTCAATTGTGATCTCACATCCAAGCAGAGATTGATTATGTGTGGCATGGGACTCGCATCCTCTCCTCTAATGTGCGCAGTCCACTCAGGTGAGGAGCACAGAGCGGAACGCAAGCTGACCTTGGGTCTCCAGACTTCTGAGCGCTTGCGGAGTAACTTCAGGGCGCTCACATACTCTGCCTGTATCCTTCGAGCTGGCACGATCAAGTCTCCGTCAGATTTTGTTATGGCCACCAGGTCTGCCATCTCAATTATACCTCTCTTGATACCCTGAAGAGAAAAAGACAGCGATGTATCAAAAACATTTCATTTAATTAGAACAAAAAATGGGCGACCAGTCAACGCTAAGATTTGGAGAGTCACACACTTCATTAACTAACTTTACCTCCACATCCTCCCAAGCCCTGGGTACCAGGAACCACAATCACTTAACTGTTGGGATTATGGAAGTCATCTATAAGATCTCTCCCAAATTTAGAGACTAACATGAGAAAATACATTTACAATTAGAGGAAGTACATCCTCAAGACACAACGAGAATGAGTGGCAGGAGACAAGTCCAGTTGTCTCATGACGGATTCTGTCTCTCCTGAGCTAATGCTGCAGGACGCAAAACCATCCATCATTAAGTGCTTACAGGGTAAAGACGCCTATCGCTAACATCTGCATTTCCATACACAAAGTCTTCGAACCTTTCCTCAAGGTTTATAATTTTTTTTCCAATTTGCATTTGAGGAAAATAACCAGATAGCTAAGGCTGCCCCAATCTCGCTACTACAAACACCCACGCCACACTGGTCTCTTTTGGCTGGAACTATCCCTGTGCTCCATTCATTCCCCATGCTGCTGGTGGAAAAATCTAAGTTGTAGGATTAGCTCAAGGCCATAAATTTTATTACTATAAGTTAGGAAAAAACACAGAGAATGTGCCTTTGACTCAGGCATTTTAGCTAATATGAATGATTTCTCTTTTCTTTTTTTTTTAAATTTATTTGAGAGACAGAGAGAGCACGCATGCATACTAGTAGGGGGAGGAGCAGAGGGAGATGGAGAAGCAGACTCCCCGCCAAGCAGGGAGCCCCATTCGGGACTTGATCCCAGGACCTTGAGATCATGACCTGAGCCAAAAGCAGATGCTTTACCAACTGAGCCACCCAGGCGCCTCTGAATGCTACTTCTTTTGCTTATATTACCAGCAACTTAATTTACACAAACACAACACTGGCAATCTGTACTTTCAGAGATGTATACTTTGTGCTTTGGGAGAAAAAAAGGCAACATAATCACCTGCAATTCATCTCCTCCTGCTGGTGGCAACAGTAAAACAAACATGTCAACCATATCCGCAACGGCAAACTCCGACTGGCCCACGCCTGAGATTGTAAAATATTCATACTGATTAGACTTTCTCAGCTACCTTGACTGCCATTTCATTCACTCGTACTCGCCATCACACACTCAAGCTGATCCCACCTTGAAACCCCCACCTCTGAAGACTCTATGAAATGCACTGCCCGATGAGCGCACCTCACCCTTCCCACCTCTCGCCCTCGCTTACTGCCAGCAGCCTTCATGCTGGCTAGATGGAGAACTTTGAGACACCCACTCTCTCCTCCCCCTCGAAGCTCTTTCCTGGCTTCCCTTTCACCAGTGAGCGGCTTGAACAGTGTGGTTCTGATCCTGAACCATGCCTGTCAAGACTTTTGGCTTTCTGATCCTCCCAGGAGCCCTGCAAACCCCCACCCTTGGATCAGCCCAACGATCCATGTTCTCTCTTCTGTAAGGTGCTGGAGGAATGGCTCAGGAACAGATACCATGGCAGGGTCATGGGGTCTACCGTCCACTGCCCACTGTGCACAGCCTGGCAAAAGCCATGCCACTAGGCATCCTCAGTCAGCTGCTTTCCCATTTCTCACAGTGGCAGTTACAAACATTTACTGGGCCGTGGTCTTCCCCATGATGATGCCCATGGCATCTACTTGGTGGTGAAATAAAGGCCAGAGCTCCCTCAGCGTCTCCCTCTCCCCCTTCACAGATAAGCAGGTCCGAATGCCAGCCCAGCTCACTGCCTCCTCTCCAGTAGCACCGTAAGAAGTACTGGCCGAAGATTGGTTGCTCTTTCCTCCCCACCTCCTCTGGGCCCTGGCTCTGCTTTATCTTTAACCTCTCCTTAGTCTACCGGTTCCTGTCGCTCAGCACCTCATAGGAACTGTGCTCATGTCCTTCCCATTGAAAACTAAATGAACCAAGAAAAAAAATAGGACAAAAACTCACACAACATCCTCCAATTATCACCATATTTCTCACTTTCTTTATAGCTAAGTGTCTAATAAGAAAAATCAATGTATGCTCATTTGTCTTCACTTCATTACTTCACATTAATTTCAATCCACTTAAATCTGACTTGCACATCACACGCTCCACTGAAACCTCTTTAAGAGTCTGCCCTTCGTTGGAGTGTCAGAGACTTCTAGCTGTCCATTTCATATTTGTTCTTCCCCATTTCCTTACCGCAGGGGTTCTTAGGAGCACTGATGTACCAGGTGGAAGCCCACAGTCACTAGACCCAGCTTCCGCCAGGGATGATTTATGAGTGAAAAGTCACCAGATGGGGTTTCCAGGAAAATTCTTTAAAGGGGGGCTAACCCAGCCAGAGGTACACCTCTTCTGCCAACCCCTTACCCCTCCTTCCTCACCCTCTCCCTCTTCCCTCCATCTCCTGCTTGGAACGTGTATGTGACGGTTAGAGCTTCATCAGCTGTCTTTTAACCAAGAACAACCCTGAGGAGGGAAACTAAGTGCTGAGACTGGAGAGCAGAGACAGAAGCCGGGGACACTGAGGGCACTGTGGGGCCACCAGGCCTGCCTGCCTCTGGGCTTCTGTTTACAAAAAAATAAACCACCTCTGTATGAATCACAGCTCTTTCGAGTCTCTGGGAGAAGCAGTCAAATGCAACTTCCACCCAATGCACTTGGTTCTTATGGTTCTCCTCTCTTGATTCTCCTACTACCACATGGGCAACTCTTCTCCATCCCCCCCATATGGTGGAGTTTCTGGTCTCCAGCCCCATCTCTGTTCACCCCCATGCGTCTCCACACTCTATGGGCTACGTATTCTGAACAAACCATGGTTCTGTAAATTGGCCATGCCCTCTCGCTCTCTTTATTTCACTCCAATTCCTCCTTCAACACTGAGCTCAACTGCCATCTCCTCCCAGAAGTCTTCCCTGATCCCTCAAACCCGAGTCAGGTTGTGACACAAACATTTATCACTCAGTAACAGTAGATTGTCTCTCCACAGCCTGTGAATTTCTTGGGGTTTCCATTTCAGTATTTTCATTGTGTATAACTATGTACTAGGGATTGAAAGGTGAAAAAAAGCATGGCCCTGTATTAAAGGGGTAACCAACTACGTGCATTTTTGTAGTGAATATTATAGACATGTGAAATGTGCTTCAACACAACAGGTGTTAAGTTAATGTACTGTTTTCAATGCTTACAGTTCTCCTCTGGCATTTACAATATACCACTCTTGTATCACAGTTCTCCAGACAGATGGCTTTTCTTTAAAGGTCAGGATTAGAGCCTGCATTCATATCTCCTATAGAACCCGAGATATCTTGCATTTTATTATACCTTTAGTAAATATATGCTAAAGGAACAAAATGATACTAGTTATCACTTATCTTTACATAGCATTCGTTATAATAGCATTTTATTGTTATGAAATAGAAAATCACACTCACCTACGGTTTCAATAAGAATGATGTCATATCCCCCTCCTTCACACAACAGAATAGCTTCATTTGTGGTCCTTGTCACACCTCCTAAAGTACCACTGGTAGGAGACGGCCTGATGTATGCATTCATATCTCTTGATAACTCAGTCATTCGGGTTTTATCACCTAAGAGTGACCCTAAAACACAGAGTTTTCTAATCATGGAACACCTATAAAGGCCAATTATCAATCCGCTAATTCCCAGATGAAGTGCTTTAGGACCTTTCTCCCCAAATCTCAAAATTATTTCGTATTACTGAGCTTTAGTACAACACAGCGTATATGGTGCCAAATTAATTGTTTTAACATTTCAAGCCCCTCAAAATGTATAATGGCTTCCCACTGACTAAAGGTTCAAACCTAGATTCTTTAGCCTAGCACTAAAGGGCCTCAGAATGCAGCCCTACCTTACCTGTCCAATTTCAGCTTCTACTAGTCCCCAAATCAATCTTCCATTCCAGCCAAGATGGTTTCTTTACTGTCATCTTAACATTGTTGCCTTTATAGTTTTCAAATGGGGATGAGTTTGACCCCAGAGGAAATGTGGCAATGTCTAGAGAGATTTTTACTTGTCAAAACTGGGGGTAGGATGCTACTGGCATCTGGTGGGTAGAGGCCAAGGATACTGCTAAGCATCCTTTAGTGTCAAGAAGCTGCCCAAAATAAAGACTGTCATTAGTGCCAAGGCTGAGAAACTCTGCTTTAATAGAAGTTCCTTGCTCATGGAACCATGTCTTATATATTCTTTAATGAGAGCTTATTCACTGTGAGCAATTAATTAGTTAATTTTTAAAAAAGATTTTACTTATTCATTTGAAAGAAAGAGAGAGAGCACGAGCAGAGGGTAGGGGCTGAGGGAGAAGCAGGCTCCCTGCTGAGCAGGGAGCCCAATGAGAGGCTCCATCCCAGGACCCTGGGATCCTGACCTGAGCTAAAGGCATACGCTTAACCTACTGAGCCACCCAGGCCCCCCATCAATCAATTTAGTAACTGTGGAATAGAACTAGTGATGTTCCAGGGCTTACTGCAGTATTTTGGCAAATATCACTACTCGCAAATTCTAGAAGACTAAATGCCCTGGAACTATTGAAATTACCTCAAATTTTTACTTTCCTTTAGCCATATACCAACATTTGAAGGTGTCGTGCTATTCTAACCCAAATTTTAATTTTCCCTCTGCCTAAGAGCTAACTTTTCTACATAAAGTTGACGCTAAACATTGAGAAGGTCCTTAAAGATACGGTCTTTAGAGTTCTCACAGCTTCTAATTCTAGAGCAGACACCTACCACATATCTCAACTACTTTACTACACACAAAACTTTTTTCTAGAGTAATTTTCTGCATGAAATCATCTCTGTATAAGTCAACAATATGCCAAAGCTGTACTTTAAATTATTATCCTATAGATCCTAAAAACGCTGAATTAAAGATTATGGAATTACTCTCCCATCTAACAGTCAAAACAGTCAAAAACTGTCAGTCTCAGACCCTTAGGGAGGTCTCCACGCTACTGCAGGGGACCTATGAATCCAAAGCCCAACAAGGACTGACTAGAGACCAAAAGAGTAATGCTTTTCAACTTTAGCATCGTGCTGTTTTTCAAATGCACTGCAGCAAAATAAAAGTAGAAATGGAAACTTACAGTGCCCTCTTAATCCTCAAGTATTTTCTCTTTCAAAGTCTATATATTTTTTCACCTGAGAAAGGGAACTTCATTTTTAGTTTAAGAATCAAAACCACATGGCCATGCAACTTTAATCAGGCTCTCTTATCACCATATCTTCTACTACTACCTCAAGCTATTATTTTCTTTTGCTATTTCAAGTATTCTAGAATATAGTGAAGGTGAGAGGAAAAAAAGCCTTCTCACCTGTATGAAAATGAGAGCCACTATAAAAAAAATTATTTGCTCAAGTCCTTACCTTTAACAAAGTTCTTAGACTGTAAATAAGACAATACATTCACATGGCTTTAATCTTGAACCCTGTGAGTATAATTTTATTTTATGGTTAACATCTTTATTATTGTGAATCAAAAACTGTACATGTTTTCAGCTAAAGTTCTCAATGGGTGGTAAGAGGAAATGCTGTCTACCTCTCAACTGACCTAAAGCCCTTTAAGTATGATTATATCAGCTCTATTTTTTTTTAGCATGAAACCCACAGTATGCAAACCAAACACTGCCACAAAGTGCCCTGTACTTTCCCCTTACAACACACATTACATTGTAATGGCCTGTGTTTACACGTCTGTTTCCATCATTAGATATAGAGCATAAGACTAAGAGGACTGTGTCTCAGTCACCATTACACGACACAGTGCCTTCCTTGTACAATGCCTCACCTATAGCAGACATTCAAATACTTGTTAAATGAATAACTGTAATGTGAGAGGGATAAGGGAAGAAAAAACTTTCCTGGGGTGCCTGGGTGTCTCAGTTGTTAAGCATCTGCCTTCAGCTCCGGTCATGATCTCAGGGTCCTGGGTTCAAGCCCCACATCAGGCCCCCTGTTCAATGGGATGCTGGCTTCTCCCTCTCCCACTCCCCCTGCTTGTGTTCCCTCTCTTGCTGTGTCTGTCAAATAAAAATAAAAATAAAAATAAATCTTTTAAAAAACAAAAAAGGAAAGGAAAAACTTTTCTGAGTATTTATATGGTATGCTTTGTTTTCCTTAAATGATCCTTAGGGGAAACGAAGTTTATTCATTTTCTCTCTCATGAGCTGCCAATTAAACTCCAGTGACTGTGTGCCCTCAAACCAGTAAGCAGTTGCTGAGCCCAAGACGTACACACCATTCTAAGTGCTATGGAGGGAACAGAGGTGTATTACACGGTCCCCCTAAGGGTCTTCTGTTTCACTGAACATGTAACATGAACAGGTGACAAATTATAAAGAGCAATAAGATTTTCTTTTAAGCTTAAGAGATGTTACAACAATATAAGAAAAAAGTGAATGAGGGGATGGACCCATAAGGGGGTGATACAGCCGGCAGGTGGGGAACAGGAGGGAAGAGGACCTAGTGTCAGTTGTGATAGACAAAGAGCTGAAATTTGCTTTTGGTTATCTTCAACTTCTGGCACCCATTTTCCTAGTTCTCTAATACCGAAGCTCCTCCTGGACTCCCCACAACCTAAGAAGCCCAAGGCCCCAAGCTACCTCCACCTCAACCCCCAAAACTCCTTTCAGTGAGATCAAACTCAGTGAGAAGTTAGAAGTCACTGGACTGTGCAAATTCCCATTAAATTATAAGAGAGCCCTATGAGACCCTGCTCCGCAATTAAAAAAAAAAAATCACCAATACTCACCACCACTAGTACAAGAAGAAGGGTCCACAGCTAGCACAGATAATTTGTGCCCTCTTTCAGTAAGCATTTTTCCAAAATACTCTATAAAGGTTGATTTTCCAGCACCAGGGGGCCCAGACAATCCTATAGTAGAGAGAGACCTTCTAATTTAGTGAAAGAAATAAGATCAGCACGATGTTAAGTTCTATTCAAATATCAGATTACCTTGTATTTCTCCTAATGTATTAAAACCATCATTAATGTATTTTAACATTTCCTAAAGTAAACGAAAACCCATTTATCCAGCTTCTGAGCAATAAGGATATAGGAAGCAAACAATTCTGAGTTCTGTATGTTCTCCAAATTCACTTTGTAAAACGACAAGATATGATCGGCCCTTTTACTATAATACAGATCTTTCTGGACAGACTTCATTGCTTATGTTGTTAATGTGCTGAATTTCCACAACACCTGCCTACCTCTCCTCATGAGCAGTAATTATTCCACCTACCCCAATGCTGGACACTTGACCTTCCTGTTGGAAAAACAACTCAGTACTTTGGAAATTCCCAGTAATTGAGAAAATAATTTCCCACTTATGAAAGATAATTTTTTTCACCTTACCCATAACTCAAAATATGTGATTTAAACTGAATCCTGAAAAATTTTGTTTGTCTTAGGAAAGGGAGGAAATTCCCCGCTTGGCAAGTTCATGGAGCACAGCAAAGAACACGCACTCTGGAGCCAGGTGACTGGTTCTGGTTCTAGCTCTGCCTCTTATGAGCTGTGTGATCCTGGGGAAGTTACTTGGCCATTCTGTACCTGAGTATACTCTGCAACCAAATGCATACGATAGCACCTATCTCTTCAGGTTGTTGTAAGAACTAGATGAGTTGCTATTTGCGATGTTTAGAACATTACATGGCATAAAGTATATAAAAGTTAAGCACTTAATTGTAATTACATTCAGAAGTATGTGTAGGTCATACGGCATGCCCAACCTTACTGTAATTTTCAGGGCAGGTCTCTTCTCTGTCTTAAACATCTGTATGGGTGCTGAACAAACACCTGTTACTTGTAGTTATGATGGTGACAGAAGAGTTACAATAAAGACACAGGTTTATCTGGCTTCATACAACCAAGATGAAAGAACCAGAACAGCAATGAAAATTTATGAGTTACTAGCTTCGTGTGAGTTGCTCGTTAACTCTGTATATTTCTGGAATGTTTTCTCTTCAAACATCCATTAGGTGTAATAAGTAAACACTTCGTCATTTCCAGTAAACTGGAATTTCTCTTTGAGAGTCTGCTATTTTTGTCTGTCTATGTAAAGATTATTAACGGTCAATGTAGTACTCTCAAAATGAGAGTTCCTTCAATGAGGGCAGAAGAATAGGCTGTGTGAATAATGTAGACTCCCAATATCAGCTGGTGAACTCTTTTTGAAATAATCTTCAAAGATGCATATCCTGTTACCATAAAATTAAAAGGTTTTAATCCCATATCATTAAACTGAGATATAAGGCTAACACAATGCCAGTCAATTTTTGTATTTACCCAATCTTCACAAAATTTCTGCACTTTGTCCACCATTTCAAGTTCTTTTTAGTGGGAAAGTTGATTGGGATCATCTACTCCACCATCATGGAAACTCTCATTCCACCTAAACATATCTAAATTGTTTAAAAATGCACAATTTAAAAAATACAGCCAGCTTATTTGCAATTACAGACCTAGTCAATTGTTCAAGAAATCAAGTGAATTTCTAATATTTTTAGACAGCAAATGAATAGGGTCTCTCCTTTAAAACACATTTTGGTATTGAGATGGCTGTGCTTAAAGCCAAGCAACTCCCAGAAACTCTAACAAAAAGCACCTGGAAGAAGGGAAACTTGCCATAGAAAGACTAATGAAACACCTAAGAAGCAGAATTTTGAAATGTGATAAAGATAATTATAGTTGATATAAATACAGAAACAAGGCATTCACTTCAGACTATCAAGCAGAGGGAGTAAACTACTTAACCGAGTAAGTTAAAGGAAGGCGTTCACTTTGGACTATCAAGCAGAGTGGAGTAAACCACTTAAGGATTCTTCATATGCATAGTCTATTCTGGGAGCCACAGGTTCTTGCCAAAGCAGAAATATTATTCTCTTAAAATACAGAGCCTTGGCTCAAACGACCATGACATCCCCCCAACCAACTTAACAAGACCAATATTTGCAAAAAAAGAAAAGAAAAAAAAAAAGAAAGAAGGAAAAGAAAAGAAAAGGAAAGAAAGCAGGGGCGGGGTGGAAGGGATTAAAATCCAACCCAAAATTCTGAAAAAAAAAAAAAATTCCCATTAGATTACAAACTATTTAGGCTTATTTTAAAAATAGAGAAAACTTAGAAAAATATTTACTGAAGAGACTGAAAGGAAAAAAAATAAGACTGACCCACTCGAAATGCTAGTGGTTTTCCCTTATTTATTTGTTCTTGTTCCCTGTGGTAGACTAATACTTTCTGAAGAAGCACCTGGGCTAACTCTTTTTTCCTCTTGTGGGTTGATTCTATGAGAGTTATGGCCTCTGCTAAGCAGGCCCTGTGCCCTTGGATTAAACCGGTGTAAAGTTTATCCACAAATCTTTGTTCTTTATCAGAAAGTTCTTCTGTGTGTTCCTTTAAGGTTGTTTGTACACATAATTTTCTCTTTAAACCATTTGACAGCAGCATCCATTTTGTACAATGGAGTCCAAGAGATTTAAACCGCCGAGCACAAGGGATTCCTGATCCGAGATGAGTACTTGAGTGAAAGACGAAGCGGTAACGACAGAAAGGTGTTCTTAAAAGGCCTTTTAGGAAACTCCGGTGAGAATGTTGCAGTAGCATGGGAATATTCATTCTGTTTGTAATTGCAGAAAACACTGGATTTTTTTTTTTTTTTGGCTCAATGTGATTTATGACTCCCTAGAAGAAAGAAAAACATATTTTTGCCAGTTCAATATACAATTAAGATACTGAAGTTAGTAAAACGGCAAGCTTAGTGTTTTCCCTATATTCTAAAACACACATAATCAGGCTTCTTGGCAGTACAAATGGGTGAAAGTTTCTTACCAAACCTAAGAGAGATGATCACCCCCTTGCCTACAGTTAATATTCAGAGTAGCCCAAATGATGGATTATTGCTCTACTGTAAAACAGAATGTACACTAAAATTTTCTTCTAAACAAAAAATAAATATTCAAAAGCCCCTGTGAGGGTAGAAATTTTATGTCATGCTTATTTTCTTCTGTCTACAGACTTTACAATTTCCTCATATCAAACGGACCTGATTTTGAGGCTCATTCAAAAGGTTAAAAAAAAATTCCTCTGATGCTAGCCTTTTATTCTTTCTCTACCAAAAAAAAAGTGATTAATAGCATAGGCACTTGAGGCATAAGCTTGGATAAATGTAAGCTTCAGTAGGCTCACCCTGGAACATAGATATATGCAAAGAATGTGCTAACATAAGCCCACCATTACCACCACCCCGGGCCTTTATGTGAAATGAACTGTGAGGTTTGTATGGTAACAAAGGTCACTGTCTTTCCAAGTAGGACCCAAACCGCCTGGTACCTACTAAAATGCATATTTCCAGCCCCACAACATCAGCATCTCTATGGGTCAGTAAGCGCACTGAAGTCTGAATCACTATGGAATTAGATGAGGATGCTTTACTTAGATTTACTGATACTCTCCACTTCAAACTGTATTCAACACTGAAAGCTGACACAGTACATGGAGAGGTAGAAAAGTAAGGAGGGTACGAGCCACGGCCACCGTGAGTCTCCGCCATGTCGGCTATTGTGCTGTTGACCTGGGCCTCAGTACCCTCCTGAGTTAAGAGAACAGGTAAAGAGAACAGGACAGCTGCGAGAATGAGTTCAGTTAATTCATGTAAAGAGCCTCATGTAAAAAGCCTGGACCAGTGCCTAGCATTGAGTAAGAGTTCAATAAACATTAGCTTTTATTATTATACCAATTTATAAAACATTAGTAAAAATTAGGTCATAGACCTAGCTTCCAGTGGCAAACTAAAATTTACATGCAAATGATACATATGGCCTACCAGACTCGGGTTTATGATTATTTGAAAATTTGGGTTTTCAACTATCTCATAGCTGAATGAAATAAACTACTTTATTGCTCCAAAGTACCTCTCTAAATTATATTTCATGGCCAATCAGCATGAAATTAATTTTACTAAATAACATTCTCATAGGAAAAAGAAGACATATTTTAAGGTTTTTTTAATTGTTAAAACTATAACTGCTCATCATTTTTCTATTTTGGGGGGACAGGAGGGCATTATGACTTCTATTTTGAGAAAAGTAAGTCTTATTCTAAAAGGGCAATTTATGGAAAACTGTGTAAAATGGCTCTAAAAAAAAAACCAATTTAAAATATCCACTACCACCCTTCACAGAAACATACAAAAAGACATTTAAAACAACACAGTTAAGAGAGGATCTATTTTGGATGTTCTCTTTAAGCATACTTCTCGACAATATCATTGCCATTACAACAGGCTGGAAGCTCATGGGGAAGAACTGTATTTTTACTCAGCCACTATTTTCTGAGAACATACTGCTTTTCAGGTCCCATTCTAGGTTTAAGGATCATAATGATGACAGTGTTACTGTTGGTGATGACAATGACATTTACTATGTTCCAGTCATTCTACTGTGACCTTCTATATTAGTTTCCTAGGGCTGCTGTGACAAATTACCACAAGCTGGGTGGCTTTAAAAAAAAAATTATTCTCTCACTGTTCTGGAGGCTGGAAGTCAGAAATCAAAGTGTTAGCAGGCCTGCACCCCTCTGAAGACTCTTCCCTGTCCCTCCTAGCACCTGGTGGCTCCTTGTGCTCCTTGGCTCACAGCTGCACCACATGGCCTTCTCTTCTCTTTGTGTCTCTCCTCTGTGTGGAGATCTGTAATTCAGTGGATCTGCTCAGATAATCCCCATGATCTCATCTCAAGATCTCTAATTTCAGGGAATCAGGGTAGCTCAGTTGGTCAAGTATCTGACTCTTGGTTTCGGCTCAGGTCATAATCTCAGGGTGATGAGACTGAGCCCCAAGTTGGGCTCCACACTGGATGTGAAGCCTGCTTAAGATCCTCCCTCTCCTTCTGCCCCCACCCCTCGTCACCCTACTCACACATGCGGTGTCTCTTAAAAAAAAAAAAGGCATCTGTCATCTGTAAAAACCCCTCTGTCCAAATAAAAGTCACATTCACAAGTTCTAGGGATTAGGACGTGGGTATATCTTTTTGAAGGCCACCATTCAATTCACTATACCTTCTTAGGTGGACTGTCCCCTTATATTACCCTAAATGATATAATCCCAGCACTTCAAAAGCCCACAGAATAATAAACACCATGTCCAAAAAAACCCACAAAGTGCTGTGGGAACAGACAAAATTATAGAAGCTAACTCTCCCTAGGGAGTAGAAGGTTCAAGTCATGGAAGGGTCAATGTCAAGGCTGGGTCTGAAAGGATTAAAAAAAAAGCAACAAAAACAAACAAACAAAAAAACTAGAGGAGGTAGGCCTTCCAGACTAAGGACTTAAATGTACAGAGTCACAGCTGGAACCTGGTCTCTTCCCTGCCGTATCAGAGAGATTGAGCAATTCAGTAAGACAGAAGCCTGGTGTGTATATGGAACTAGTGATAGGAAATGAAGCTGGACCAGGATGTAAACGGAGGCTCTTTACTGACAGTGGAGAAATGACAGAGATCTTTACAGAGATTAGTGATATAATCAACTCGGGTTTTTAGGGAGATAACACCAGGAGCAGTGGTGAAAAGTCAAGAGGAATCAGACCCTGGTAACATAATGCCCAGTTTAGGACACCCTAGCAAAGACTCAAAAGCGATGAGAAGGACCTGAACTTAGGCAAGGCATTAAGGGAAAGAGAAGTCAGATTCAAGACCCTGTTTTCCACTTTAGAATCCTCAAAGTTCACGATGGAGGCTAGCACGTTGCAATTGCTGAATAAAACAAACAAAAAAGGCTGCTGACCTGAATCTATTTCATTCCCCACCAGCCTGTTACTCAAGAGTTTATAAAACATTTCCAAATACTTCTCACTTTACTTTCCCAGAAAATTTTATGACTATTGTTATTATTATTATTATTTCTCATGTAATAAGAGTGAGTTAGGTGACTAATGTCATAGCCAATGAGAGGGCCAGGACTCAAACCCAGGTCTTTTGACTCTCTATGGCACTTTTGATTAACAAATTATTTCAGGATCAAGGAGAAGTCCTTTTGGTAAAAGGTAAAGAGATGTTAGTAACTCTTGTCCCTCCCAAAGCATTTTTAAAAAAGTGTGCAGTGAGGGTGCCTGGGTGGCTCAGTAGGTTAAGTGTCTGGCTCTTGGTTTTGGCTCAGGTCATGATTTCATGGGTCATGAGGTCAAGCTCAGTGGGGAGTCTGCTTGAGATGCTCTCCCTCTGCCCCTCCCCCCAACTCTCTAAAATAAATAAATAACCTTTTAAAATTAAAAAGGAAAAAAAGCATGCAGTAATAGTGATGGCGTTAGGAAGAGCCAAAA
>RCUC01087506.1:0-10619 GCA_003697995.1 Taxidea taxus jeffersonii | reverse complement strand
AGAGATAATCCGTTTCTGTTGTTTAAGTCGTCCTGCGTGTGGGGCCATGTTACCACAGCCTGGCAGACTGATACAGTGGTGAGACCAAGACATATTGCACACCTAGGGGCTGGGGATACGACATTGAACACGATGTTCATAAGGCTTTGTTGGCAGAAGACAGACAGTAAATATGTGATATCAGGTACAGAATGCTGAGGAAGAATAAAGCAGGCAAGGGAAATAGGGTAGGGAGGAAGAAGGTGGGGTTTAGTTCAGACAGAGATGGCTCTGATAATGTGACATTTGAGATTGGAGCAGAGGCCTGGATGCAGTGAGCGAGCCGGCGGGGAGACCATCTGGGGCATGGGCCTGTGTCCAAGGTACAGTAGAGGGTGGGTGTGGCTGGGCTGGAGGGGTGGTAGGAGAGGAGGGAGGATAGGGAGCTGGGGCAGGTCACACACTCCTGTTCCAAGAGAGGAGGAGCCACTGAGCAAGGTGCCGGCGGCCTCCCTTACCTGCCGGAAGCAACCCTCTGGCTGATGCGTGGGCATTGAGCCCGAGCGTGGGAGCCTGCTGCGGTGGCAGTGGACAGCTTGTGCAGCCAGATCAGAGGTACTGGGGCAGAGGATTTGGGAAGGTGCTGGATGGGGCAAGCCCAGTGTCAGTGTCAGCAGTTACTTCACTCCTGGGAGACTCACAACTTCTGTGTTCAGGGAACCCGATGAGAGTTGATGTGAGTAAGGAGGTTAAGGCCTTGGCAATGGTCGGATTTCTTAAACTCCGACATGTACACAGAAATTCAAGTGAGTAAATTAGTGACGAATTAGTAAAGGATCTTTATACTGCAAATAGAAACAATACTGTAGGTTAATAGTAAGGTTAGGTCAAGATGCTTTTTAATTAAGGTAGGTGGTTGTTAGCTATAAAACATTAACCGTAGATAGAACAGAAGGCTCATCTAGCTCAACTCTTGGCAAATGAGAAAACTGAGCTCCAAGAGGTCTTGGTTTGTCAGACTATCTATGAGTTCTAATTGTATCAGTTTTTAAACTTTCAGTATCATCTTCAGAATTTTATGTATTAGAGAAAAGTTTACTTTTTATGGCTTTCAGGTGTAGCAATATGAATAGGGTAATATTTTAAAAGCTTTTTTAAAAATTTTATTCTTTATTTTGACAGAGAGAGATCACAAGTAGGCAGAGAGGCAGGCAGGGCAGCAGGGGGAGGGGCGGATGTAGGCCCCCTGCCTGGCAGAGAGCCCGATGCAGGGCTCTATCCCAGGACCCTGAGATCATGACCCAACCCGAAGGCAGAAGCTTAACCCACTGAGCCACCTAGGCACCCCTGAATAGGGTAATTTTTGCTTAATTGTTTATCTGAGACTTCAAGCCATCATCTTCTGCTGATTTATTTTTAGATAAGCTTTAATTAACAAGTACATGTTGAGTCCTGATGAACCCAACCACTTGCCAAGCCTGGGTTATAACTTTGAGTATGGAAACAGAGGATGTAGAAATGAATAAGCTCTGTGCATTTAAAAACCTTATCTTTGGGGCGCCTGGGTGGCTTGGTCAGTTAAGCATCTGCCTTCAGCTCAGGCCATGATCCGAGCATCCTGAGATCGAGCCCCATGGGGGCTCCCTGCTCAGCGGGGAGCCTGCTTCTCCCTCTGCTCCTCTCCTCTGCCCGTGCTCTTTCTCAAATAAATAAATAAAATCTTTAAAAACAAACAACCCCTTACCTTTGAAACTCCTATTTATTTATTTATTTTTAAAATTTTATTTATTATTATTTGACAGACAGAGATCACAAGCAGCCCGAGAGGCAGGCGGGGGTGGGGGGGTGGGGAGGGGAAGCAGGCTCCCTGCTGAGCAGAGAGCCCGATGCAGGCTTGATCCCAGGACCCCGAGATCATGACCTGAGCCGAAAGCACAGGCTTAACCCACTGAACCACCCAGGCGCCCCTGAAACTCCTTTTTAAAAAATGTCATAATGGTCTTAAACGAATCACCTTTTTTTTTGCTGCTGCTTTTTAGCACCCTGCTGTTTCATGAAATGATGAAAGCAGGTGACATGAATAGCAAGAGAAATAGGAGGTGCTGGGTATTGTTAGTTTCAGCTTCTCATGACTTAGCACTTAAGGACGCCACCTCCCTGCTAACACAGAGCCTTCTCGTGGCATTTCAGAGCTAGCGCTGTGTTATTTCCGGAAGAACGGGCTGGGGATAGGAGACCAGGTGTACTGTTCTGGTCTCCAGCTTCAGCTTCAGGACCCTTCTACCTGAAAAGCTGATGAGTCTGAGCGGGATCCTAATTTTCACCCTAGCCCTAATTAGCTCCTTTTCTCTGTTAGATAGTATTCACATAAAGCGGATTTAATCTGAGGTCTGTATTATTTGGCTAAGCTGTCAGCAAAATCCCATACACTGGGCAACTTAACAGAAATTAACTTCCGCACAGTTCCAGAGGTTGGAAGTCCAGATGAAGGTGCCGGCAGATTCTTCTGAGGCCTCTCACCTTGCCTCGTAGGACCTTCTTTCTCCTTTTGTCCTCACGTGGTCTCCGCTGTGCATGGCTGTGTCTTAATCTCCTCTTGAAAGGACATCAGTCATATTGGACATCACCTATCACCTAGACTGTGACATTTTACCTTCATTGCCTTTCCAAAGGCCCTGTCTCCAAATATGGTCACATTATAAGGTACTAGGGGTGAGGGTTTCAACATAGGAATTTGGGGGACACGATTTAGCCTGTAACAGGGTCTGACAATGAAGTGCAGATTGTCTCTCCATGTACCAGTTTTTTCAAAAAGCTCATTTCTGATGGAATTCCAAATGGTTTTCCGTCACACCCCTTAGGGAACGGTAGAGCATTACTTCTTTGATCTTGTTTTTACTGCCCTGCAGCATCGTGAAGAACTTTACATCTGGCACGTGTGGTGGTTCGATGTGTGCCAACTACTTTCTGACTGTCTCAGTCTGTGTGAACTTCGATAACAGAATACCCCAGACCAGACTCAGAACAGCAGGCCTTCCTCGCTCACAGTTCTGGAGGCTGGGGGTCAAGATCAGGGCACCGGCAGATTAAAGGTCTTTGTGGGCTGCTTCTTGGACCACAGACAGCCATCCTTTCATTACGTCCTCATGTGGCGGAAGGGGTCAGGGAGCACTGGGAGGTCCCTTTTATAAGGGCACTAATCCCAATCCTGAGGGCTCTACCCTCATGACCCAATTACCTCCCCACCCCACTTCCCAGTTCCATCATACTGCAGGACACAGACATTCATCCCATAACATCGATGATTCGTGTCCCATCTGACTTCGCCTCACAAGCTCTGCACCAGCTTTCTTGTAGGGGCTTTGTTGTGGGGCATCTTTTGTGGGGGGGGGGTGTTGTCCTTCCAGTTGGCCTTTCCCATGTGCCTCCCTATGTCCTCCTCCCCAACCTCTTCCTCTTTCTACTGAGATGCAGTTAATTTTACTTATTTATTCATTGAGGTATAGTTTTGTTTTGTTTTTTAAGATTTTATTTATTTTATTTAACAGACAGAGATCACAAGTAGGCAGAGAGAGAGAGAGAGGAGGAAGCAGGGTCCCCGACAAGCAGAGAGCCAGATGCGGGGCTTAATCCCAGGACCCTGGGACCGCAACCCGAGCTGAAGGCAGAGGCCTTAACCCACTGAGCCAACCAGGTGCCCTGAGATACAGTTTAAATCACCGCTCCTGATCCCCTGGACCAGACTCCCTCTAGCCAGTGACATGGGGCAGGACCTGAGCCCCTCTCAGCCTTCATTGTTTACAAATTGTGGCTCTGAGCCTATGTGATGCCTGGTTCCTTCTTGTCACCTCACTGTGAGGGGCTGCCTGTTAGAGTGTGGTACCTCAGTTTGGGGCAGTTGTTTTAGTCGTTTTCCAGCCATCTGCTGCTGTCTGTGGCAGTGACCTCGAGGGTAGAAGCGGTCAGATTAGTGTGATGTTAGGGTCATTCTAGAAAGATATGGCCTGAATGCCTTCTGGGAAGAGACCAGATTGGAAGGTTTTCTGTGGCAATTACTGATTCTTCATGTGTCAGCAAAGTAGAACTGGTTCTTTGCAGGACGGTGGTAAGCACCAGGCCCATTTGCTTCTGGCAGTGTGCGGATATTCCTGGCACCGGGAGTTAGCAGACGTAGCTAATAGAATGTCAGGTGGAACTCCCCATCCTACTGTGGCGGGGGCTGTCAAGTCGTTTGCTGCTGTTCTAACCTCCTCCTTTTGGTAGGTGATGCGTTAGGGCTCAGGTGGCATTATTGCTTCTTGCCCTGTCCCACGTTCCCCGGAAGGAGCTGAGAGTCGGCAAGGGTGTTGCTGATTCGGGCTTGTGGGAGCTGCCTCACTCTGAGCCACTCAAACATGTCCACCTAAGGCTGACATGGTCCTTTGAAAGAACATTTCTCCGCTGGAATCAGGAGACTGGTATGCTCTCAGTAATTTATAGTGAGGGTAATGTATATATTTTGCATATGAACAGAGGACATTTTTGCGGAACTTTGAGATCTGCTGGAGGGTGGAAATAGCCCGGATTTGGGCAGGTGAATTGTTCTCTCCGGAATCTAATGGCAAAAGCTCATCTGGGGGAAGAAAAAGCTCGTCTAGCAGAATCGAGTTTATGGATAATGAAAGAGCTTGTTGTCTGCTTACGTTTTATAAATTCTGTCCAGAAAGTTATGAAATTGGAAATTTCACATCAGGCCATGCTAAGGAAGGTGCTATGGACTGAATTATGTCTCCCCCAACTCCACCCAACTGGTATGTTAGAGGCCTAAGCCTCAGTGTGCCTGTATCTGGAGATACATCTTCAGGAAGTAATTAAAATTGAAGGAGGTCATTCATTAGGGTGGGGCCCTAACCCAATAGATTGGTGGCCTTATAAAAAAGAGGGAGGGAGGGAGAGATGTCTCTCCTCCATGTTTTGAGCACACAGCAAGAAGGTGGCCGTCCACAAACCAGGCAGAGGACCGAGTTAGTTAGCACCTTGATCTTGGACTTCTAGCCTCCCAAGCTGTAAGAAATAAATTCTGAAGTCTGAGCCACCTAGTCCATGACGTTTTGTTACAACAGCTCCAGCAAACTAATACAGAAGGAATTAAGTTAAACTTCACTGTTTTTCAAAAAGGACAGCTGATTGAATGTGAACGCCTGTATTCAAGCTTGTATGCGAGTCAAATATAGGCACTCCAATTTATTTAGCTTTTTGAAATTTTATTTATTTATTTAAACGTATAATGTGTTATTTGCTTCAGGGGTACAGGTCTGAATCATCAGTCTTACACAATTCATAGCACTCACAATAGCACATACCCTCCCCAATGTCCATCACCCAACCATCCCATTTATCTTTTTTAAATGGTCTTTTCCTTTTTTTTTTTTTAACAGCTTTGCTGACATGCAATAAACTACATAGACTTAAAGTGTGTATAATTTGATGAGTTTTGACGTGTGTATATACCTGTGAAACCAACACCCATCGAAGATAATGGGCATGTATCTGTCACCCCCAGAAGTTCCCTCCCCTCCCTCTCTGCCCCCATCTCTAGGCAGCCGCTGATCTGCTAGTTTGCATTTTCTAAAATTTTATATAAACAGAATCATATGGTATATACCCTTTCCTTCCTGATCTGGCAGCTGTCCCTCGGCAACACCAGTCGGAGAGTCAGCCAGGTTGTTGTGTAGACGGGTAGTTCATTCCTTTTTACTGCTGAGTAGGAAGCCATGGATGTATACCACTTATTTGTCCATTTTCCTGTTAATGGACATTTTGGGTTGCTTTCAGTAGATAGATACATACTTCTTAAAAAACTGGCAAATTGTTTTCCAAAGTGGTTTTGTCATTTTATACCCCCTCCAGTGGTGTACGGGAACTCTAGTTATCCCATATTCTTGCCAAAGCTCGGCATGGGCAGTCTCTATTTTAGTCATTTTAGTGCAAGTGTAGTAGTAGCTCCTCGTGGCTTTTACCTTTCCCATTTAAATGACTACAGATTAGAGGGGTGCTTGGGTGGCTCAGTGGGTTAAGCGTCAGCCTTTGGCTCAGGTCACGATCCTAGAGTCCTGAGATCGGGCCCCGCATTGGGCTCCCTGCTCAGCGGGGATCCTGCTTCTCCCTCTCCCTCTGTGACTCTCTTACATTCTGTATATGTATTTTGATGCTGTGAATGGATTCATTTCCCACTCTGTGTTTGAACTTGTTGTCGATGTGGACAAAATGATTAATTTACAGAGTTTGGAAACTAGCCATCTCTGTGAATTTATTTCTAAGTTTTTTTTCAGCTGATGGTTTTGAGTTCTGTGGCTAGACAAGCACATGTATCATCAATCAATACTGAATTTGTGAGGGGTTTTTTTCCTGGTATTTTGCTAGCATTTTCTGGAATGGCATTAAATAATGATGATGCTTGCAGTGTATTAGGTACAGTAAAGTCAGCTGCTATAACAAAGCCGTCCACAAACTCAGGGCCACCAGTAAGGTAGAAGTTGCTTGCTCCTCTCTCAGTTAAGCATGGTGTTCCAGATTGGGCAGCTCTCTTCCCCATGGTTATTCTGGAGACTCAAGCCTGGGACTCTGCCATTTTTAACACATGGTTCCAGAGTTGTTCTGTTTGCTGCCGTTCTGTTCCACAAGAAGCGGGGAGAGCATATAGGAGTGTGCATAGATCTTAATGGCACACATTTCCTCCAGGCATTTCTTCAAAGGAGAAGAATATTCTGTGGCAGAGCAGCGAGGTCCTGGCCCCCGCCTCTGCCACAGAGGTGGGGATTGTGATTCGGGTGACGTTGCAGTCCCTCCCCCCACGTGGTGTGCACTGATTTTGATGGGGGCCCCTCCTGTCTCATGATTATCTCAGCCCTGCAGGCCCATCGGATTGCTGTCCCCTGAGACATCAGTTTAGTCTTTATTTACTAACTTAAATGACTTCTTACCTTTATATGGCTGGAAAGTATGCCATCTCATTACCCGACTGGTCCATAGATTGTTGAATTGTTTTTCTCAAAGCCACACGTTTCTACCTTAACATTTTATTCACGTGCTTTTGGTGATGATGTTACTCAAACTGATTCTCCCAGCGCCTGAGATGGGCCTTGGAAGTAAATCTGCTGGAAGGTACGATAATATAGATGTTGTGGGATGAAAGAAGGTGAGAGCTCTCAGGATCACGTTCAGGCTCACCACTTCTGAGACTGAGATGCACATGCTGGTTGTCTGCCCTGCTGTTCACCCTCTGCCTTCTCAGTTATATCTTAGGGATCAGGTGGTAAAGCATTGCATGGGGGAGCGCCCATCTCCCAGCCTCAGCAGTAAATGTTATTGTTCTCGGACTTCTTCCCAGGAATTCTATTTTCCTTGGCAGGGATTGACTCGGACATGGGCATGTGACCTTCCCTGACCTATGAGATGTGGCCAGCTGGCTTCTGGAAAGGGCTTCCTCTAATACAGAGAGACAAGAAATGAACAAACACTTGACTTTTTTGTTCCTCTTTAATCATGGGAGCATGTAATGCCTGACGGGTGGCGGACGTCTGAGGCCACAGCAGGAAAAGGCCGAGGATAAGTGAACTCACCACCAGAAGCGTGTAAGCACACAAAGGTTTGTCCTTTTAGGATGTCACTGAGCCCTTCAATCAGCGAAATACAGGACGATGCTCCCCCACACCAGTTGCTTGGCCTCGGCGCTGTTGACCTTCAGTGATGGGGCAGGGAGTGCTGCCCTGTGTGTTCTAGCATGTTCATCAGCTTCTTGGCCTTTTCTGCTATATGCCAATAGCACGTCCCACCCCCAGCCCCCACTGTAACAGCCAGAAGTTACAGACATTGGATGTGCTGTGCTTTACCAGCCAATGCTTGATAACTGAGTCCACAATGTCGGACCATCCTTAACCCATGGGAACCCGTTCCCTCTGTGGGCAGAAGCAGGCACACTTGTTTCTCAACAGTGAAGGTGTTTGTCCTTAAAAGATGCGGCCTGGGCCGTGCTGGTCGGCGCCCTCCCCACCTGCTGTGGCGGGGTTCTGGCTGCAATCAAGGCGCCGACAGAGAAACTGCAAGGGTTTTGTCTCCACGCCTCGGTATCGTCCTCACTGCACAAGCCCCTTTGTGTTTCTGAGCAGGTAGTGTTTCTTCAACACCTGCTCTATGCCAGCTGTGTGTTCAGCCTCTTGGTTTTGGGTGCTCCGGGCCATTTTAGAGCTGCTGGGTTCTGGAGAGTGGAACCCGCCTGGGCCCGAAGAGATCTGAGCAAGCCAGGCTTTCCTGCCTCAGTTCCCGGGTACCTTGTTAGCAGCCTTCTTCCTCCCATCTTTGTTCTGTAACTGCTGCTTCTGTCCAGATAGCTTATCTCAGGGCCAGGGAAGCCAAGGGAACCGCGGAGGAGGAGAACCACAGGTCGGATTCAGATGAGAGTGAACAGGCAGAGCAGGTTGAAGAGGTGGGTTCCTGCCCTCCCAACCCTGACTCTGAACTAGCTCCTTGCTGCCTGTGCAGGTCCGGTGATCGCAGCTCCCAGTGCGTGCCTGAGGCTCTGTGGGCTGGCAGAACCAGCGTGCTTGGGGAGGATGTCCCAAGCTGCGCACAGCCATTCTGGACCCACTTTGCTTCAACACCAAGGATTGGGAAGTGCTGTTCCGGAGATCTCGAGAAACCAGCTCTGGCAGGAGGAGATAACATTTCGTCTCGTTTGAGTGTGCCAGTTCTGTTCTTCTGCGTGTGAATGCTAAAGAATATTGAGTTCTACCAGCAGAACTTTCGGGACTGAAGCCTGTTTGGGATTTGTAATGAGACTCTTCCCCCAAGATGTTCTTGCGGCTTTTCTGGCTCTGACTTTAACAAGTTGGTTTCCATATAATAGGCTTTTGGTTTGTTTGTTAAATATATCATTTGTATGTGGGTTAAAATACATTTAAGAAGCAGAAAAGAAGGTGTGTCCAGACAGCAAGTCATTTAGTATCTTAATGACATGCTCACTTTTATGAGATCTTCTGGTTTGTGGTTATAAATTCTTAAGTATTTTGGTCTTCTGTGCATCACGTATGTGTCAGTGTTTAGTCCTGAAGGGCATGTTTGCCCCACATGTTCATTTCCTTTTATGTGGTTCCCTGTCGAACTCCACTGCCTTGACCTCCTCCCACCCTTGTCCATCATCCCAGCCTCTTGACTCACAGTCCCCAAAATGGAATGATGCCCTTTAGTGAGCCCCTGTTACAAGCTTGTTACTTATTGTTTCTCAAACCTATAATCCTCCGAAGTTGGTGCTGCTCAACCCTTTTGCTGGGGAGGACGCCGAGGGAAGCTTTATTGAGGCTTTCTGGTTCAGCGTAAGGTGTTCAGCTCAGGCGGCAGGGCTGCAGGGCCCACGTGCAGGTGCGTGGCTGGGAGGGAGGGCTCAGGACCTGCACCGCGGTGGGAAAAGAATGCGATGTAAGTCTGGAAGCCTGGAAGGTACTACAGCTAGCCGTCTAAAGTGTGGGAAGATAGGGAAAATTGCTCTTGGTGGTGAGAGGGAGTGGTTTCTATGGTAGATGTTGTAATAAACTCACAAGGGAAAAATAAAGAGCAATATTTGGACATGTGTGTTGCAGCTTGCCTTCTATGAGGTAGCAAGGCTGTGTGGTGGTTTGTTTTGGTTTTTTTGCTGGTGGTGGTTTTTTGTCTTTAGAGGGAGGGAGAAAGAATCTCAAGCAGGCTCCACACCCAGAGCAGGGCTCCATCCCACAGCCCTGAGTTCTTGAGCCGGAATCGAGAGTTGGGTGCTTAACCAGTTGAGTCACCGAGGCACCCCTGTCATGTTTTAAGAAGTTTTCTGACCCGGCGTGGAGATTCCCAAGTCCTCTTGACCGAGAGCCTGGACCCAGTGTTCGTGTCACACGTGTATAGACGCATGCATTCCTTGTGCATCCGGATGCCCTGGGCAAGTGGGGATGGCGTGAATACCCCGGTGTTTCAGCTCCTTTCGAGTCTCGCCTGTACGACCAGGTCCACGTGCTCAGGAAACCTGAGCCGGGCTGGGCAGGGCCCAGAGGGGTGGTGCCCCCACGGGGCCACAGGTCAGCTCATTCCAAGACTGTGCTCTCTGTCACATGTCCCCTGCCCCTGCTTCGCTTTGTCATGCGTTTCGACCAGCAACGCATTCCCTCCGTAGCAAACCCAGCTCCGGTTCAGCTGAGAAAAGTGAGCTTCCCAGACTGCCCTGCCGAGGTGTCAGCCCCGGGCTTGTGATGTGCAGCCAGTGGCAGCCCCGGGTCCGCCTGCTGTCGCCGCCCTGGCCTGGCCTGGGGTTGCCGTCCTCCCGCAGTGTGTGCGCTCAGCCTTCGGTGGGGCTCCTAGCGGGCAGCGTGGTGTTTGCTCAGAAAGTGTGAGTTAGTATTGGCTCCGGCAGTGAGATAAAACCGACCCGAAGGAATAAAATTAATTGCGAGACATTTTTAAAACCCAAACAGGGATTCTGATGCATCTCTACCTTGCGTGGAGGGTCGGGTGAAGCCGAGAACACGGCGCCCTGCCAGCGGCTCTGCTGCGAGCCGAGGTCGTGGGATGTGCGTGTTGTAAGGCGCGGTGAGGACTCCCCGGGGTCACTGCTCGGCAGGTGTGCCCTCAGCGGTCCGCTG